>SRMA01027202.1:283722-340267 GCA_007224835.1 Danionella cerebrum | reverse complement strand
TGTGTAGGATGCTTCTGGTGGTCAGGAAGAAGAGAAGAGGAAAGATTGAAAAGAAGACCAAGTGGTGGAGGTTGAAAAAGGAAGAAGATTGTGAGGAATTTAGACAGAAGCTGAGACAGGCTTTGGGTGGTCAGGAAGAGCTTCCAGATGACTGGGAAACTACAGCAGAAGTGATCAGGGAGACAGGTAGGAAGGTGCTAGGTGTGTCAGCTGGAAGGAGGAAAGAAGATAAAGAAACATGGTGGTGGAATGAGGAAGTACAGGACATCATCCAGAGGAAGAGGCTAGCTAAAAAGAAGTGGGACAGTGAAAGGACGGAAGAAAGTAGACAGGACTACAAGGAATCGCAGCACAGAGTGAAGAGGGAGGTGGCAAAGGCCAAACAGAAAGCATATGATGAGTTGTATGCCAGGTTAGACACTAGGGAAGGCGAGAAGGAATTGTATAGATTAGCCAGACAGAGAGACAGAGATGGGAAGGATGTGCAACAGATAAGGGTGATTAAAGATAGAGATGGAAAGGTGCTAACAAGCGAGGAGAGTGTGCTTAGAAGATGGAAGGAGTATTTTGAGGAGTTGATGAATGAGGAGAATGAAAGGGAAAGAAGGGGGGAAGAGGTGAATATTGTAGAGCAGGAAGTTGAAAAGATTAGAAAGGATGAGGTGAGGAAGGCCCTGGGGAGAATGAAGAGTGGAAAGGCTGTTGGTCCAGATGACATACCAGTGGAGGTGTGGAAGTGTCTAGGAGAGACAGCAGTGGAGTTCCTGTCTAGGTTATTCAACAGGATTTTAGAGAGTGAGAAGATGCCTGAGGAATGGAGGAGAAGTGTCCTAGTACCAATCTTTAAGAACAAGGGTGATGTGCAGAGTTGTAACAACTACAGAGGTATAAAGTTGATGAGCCACACAATGAAACTTTGGGAAAGAGTAGTTTAACCAAATGTTGTTTGCTACTGGCGTCAAACCTAAAAGAGGCGTTTGGTTGATGGATGAAACAGATAAGTTCTGTTGCCATTCAAATAATATTCTTGATTTTAACGGCCACATCAGGGATTGGAGTGCCCCTAGTGGTCTGGGGGACATGTAGAAGCTATATAATTTCCAAGCATACACACATACATATATATATATATATATACATAAATAAAAATATTTTAAGTGTTTAAGTGTTGAATAAAACGTATATTTTCTTTGAACAAAGTGTTTCCATACAGTCACCACCTGTCGACCACCACTACCTCACAGCTGGCTATCAACAAACTGTACCAACCACCTACAAAAGCATAGCAACAGTTCGATCAAAACCATTTAACAGACACCAAAACTCTAGCTGTGTTCAATACATTTCCTGTGGTCACAAATGGTTAGAGTTCTCCCTTTTACTCCGAGGTCTGAGCGGTTGATCGCTTGGAATTGTTGACTTTAACTTTTGCACCAGGTCTGTGCTTCAATGTAAAAAAAACCTGTCAAGCTGTGAAAGAAATCTATTTCATCTCACTAACGCTCTATGTTGTATTTAAAGCCTACCTTTCTGAGCCCCCCAAACAACAAATCAATAGAAGCAATATGAGGCAAAGCAATAAAAGGGAAGAGAAGCATAAAAGAACCTTGGCTGGCCTCTCTGGACACTGAAATGCTTGGCACATTGAGAAAACACTGGTAACTTTTCATTCCAGAGATTTTCTTTATTCAATAAAATATACAGTGTGTTCCCTTCCAGATGGGGGTTTTACTGTAGATAACAGACTATCAAAAAGGTAATCAAAATTGTTGTTTATTCGGACAATCTCTTGAGCAAAAGACTCACAAACACAAGTTTCGTTATTATTACCAATTATTGATTAATTGTTATTAATTTAAAATTAATAAGGGGCTCATAATTGTATATTAAATTCCATTTCGCTTCAAATGAAGTCAGGACCTCACAAGCCATTTTTAATTAAACTTTAAAAAAGGAATTTGATTTAAATTTCGCATTCTTTCCCACCTGAACTTCATTTTCATTCTCTGTAGTGAGCAGATGAATATTTCGGACTTAAAGCTTCAGCAGTTTGCTGACTTCAGATAAATCCTTACAAATGAGCAGAGTAATTGCCCTTTTGAAAAGTGTCTCCTGGTGCCTCTGGTGCATGATCTACCAAGCCAAGCTTTTCAAAGCATCACATTTAAGTAGCAGTAAATGATGCTAATGGCTAATGCAACAATGTCAGTTAGTTTAATAAAAACACTTATAGTAATAGCCAGGGATAGTTAAGCTTAATAGAGCAGTTTTATTGCTCGCAGAATGAACCTGCAGTCGTCGGTTCAAGCTCATCCTTGACAGACATTCAACAGAAGCAGTAGACGACGCATTGATAGATGTATTGTTAAAAACATTCTGGAACGATCTTTGCATTCTGCACGCGCATGACCATTTGTTACAGCGCTAATCCAGTATTTGTTAATATAAGCCATCAATCATTATCCAGAGTTTCTTTGCGATTCGTCTTTATTCATAATCCCAACTCCATTGAAAGCAAGTGTAGAAGTCCATATCGACGCACGATCAGATTTCTCCTGAACACAGTTCATTCGATTACATCTTTGAGAGGGCTTTATTTACTCATGGCACTGGCTTTTATTACAGACATTGATCAAAGTGATGGCAAGCTTTGAGTGAACCGCTCGCCCAAAATCCCAAGTTGGGCACGTGCCGTCTATGTAATAATCTAATGACAGCATGCAAAGCTCAAGGGTCTCCAAATTGCATTCTTTCCCACCTCTGAAAGTTCCATAAGTGACGTATTTAATGAATGTTTTGAGCTTGCGGCGGCAGCGACACAGATTCCAATCTAAAAAAATAAATAAATAAAAATGCAGGAGAGAACAGACGGGCTGAGAGCTCTTGAGTGAGGAGTGCGTGTCAAGCAGGGGAACACGGGAGCGAATTTACTGGGACAGGTTAACAGCTCACCTTGTGTGAAAAGAACAAGGACAACTACAAATGATGTGAACCGAGAGCTGTGAAGGGAAAAGCATCCCTCACTGGCCTCCCAGACAGTTCCCAGGCTCTAAACATCATCCGCGAGGAGTCTGCATGAAACAGGCGCATACAAATCAACTACACGCCAATATACGTGTAAACATAAACGTGAAACTTTGTAACAGGAAAGACCGTGAATACGGAGTTTCTATAGCTGCCAACCAGTACACTGCCTCCCTCGGTTGGTAACTTGGTAAATGTTTGAGTAACAGGATAGTATTTTTTAAATGACGCTCCAAAATATCACCACAAATCATCAAATTTGGAAATAATAAATAGAGACAATTAAAGATCCAAGTGATGCAACTTCCTGCAGAACAAAACAAACGTATGGAAATTTCCCAGGTTTTAAGAAAGGGGATTGCTTTAGTGCAGGTCTTCTCAAATAGTGGGCTTGTACACCTGGGGGGGGGGGGGGTGACCCTGGGGAAGAAGCTTAAAGTGTAATTGCAGATCCACAGCAGTAGTTGGCGCTCTAATTTTCAGAGTGTGCAGGGAGTATTACACAGAGCCGGTGATATGAAGTGAGTAAATGAACCTGAAGACATTTTTAACAGGGATGAAAAGAAATCGGAGAGAGATGTAACTAATGAGAAAAGAAAGTCGCGCGAAAAGCTACAACGAGGAAATGCGACGAAGCAAATGTAGCGACTGGTTTCACAGTGTTTAAGATGGGGGACGAGGAAAGACCGGGTGTTTTCTGGGTGTACAAATGCTGACAGTGGACAGCAGGAAGCTGAATAAATTAAGGCGCCACTTGAATGCATTACATCCCAATCACACTGATGAGCCGCTAAAGTTTTTTCAGCTAAAACATACCAAATATTGCCAACAATGTTAATAAAGTTATGCTTTGGTGTACGTTATATTTCTTAACAAGGACACATTGTTATGCAGAGGTGTACCAATTTTATTGACAAATACTATTATTAATATTCGTGGGGGGATGGGGGGTGAATTGTTTCTTTTTGCTAGGGAGGGGCGTAACAGAAAATAATCGAGACGCACTGGTTTAGTGTAACATTATATGATTATACTTTATATGGATTTACACATCGATGCACAAGAAAGATTATTTTTAAAAGCTCTTAATCATTTTATTTTATGGAGAAGTGTAGCATCAGACTGAACAAGCAATAAATGCTATTTTCAGTGTTTTAATTGGATTTTATCGATATTTTCAATGTTCTAGCTTCAATTTGCAAGACGAATAGTATGTAGTACATCCATCAATAAAATGTATTTATGATACACACAAAGCCCCAAGGACTGTAATGGCACCCTTGCGGTGGAATGGCTCGAATGCTCCAAAAAATAAGAATCTCCAATATTAGTTCCATTTTCTCGATTAGTTCCTCAGATACTTTGCCTTCCCTCTGGCCTTCCTCTAGTTGCTTCACTTACACATTGAACTGATTATTCGAAACCCTCGCTCTCCCAATCACTGATTAGCATGTAGCTTTTGAAGAATGTTTGCTGACAAACTCGATTAGTCCTGTTTAAAAGGATTGAGCAAAGGCAAAACAGATCCCTCCGAGTCGGACAAGTTCATAGGACATCACAGTGTTGCTCTTCGGAGCTGGAGTGACAGTTCCATCGCGGCAGCAGTCACTTTAGCTCTGGAGTGATGAACAAGATTTAATCTCACGGTAACAATCTTTCTTCTGTCATTTCGCTCTTGTCAATAACAGTTTGTTTGACAGGGATACTTGGTCTCTTTTGTTGGACCCGGGTCATGGCACCAACAAGATCTTTGATGTTGTCCATGGACTAGATCAAACTCAATCTTCTAATAATGATGAATTACCCTTCCTGTAAACTCCGGAGCTTATGTCATGCATTACTGCTGAAGATAAGCAGCTCTATTTATGACGCTGGATGGTTTTATTGACCAGATACATCCGAGGGCATGTTTTTTTATTTATTCTATTTTTAAAATGAAGAATAATAACAGCTATAAATACGATAAAGTAGACGTGATGGGTCTCTATCCTGTGAGTGATGGGGATGTAGAACTGCTTTTGAGATAAATGAGATGGAATATCTTCTGGATGACGGATGAGGTTGGTTTCTTTTCTTCTGACGCACCACTTCAACCTCAACCGAGAAAAATAAAGTTACAACCGCTGCACTTAAGAATCAGAATTCTGAGTGGTGAAGTACTGAATGAGCTTTTTAAAAGTTACTCATAAAAATAAAAACAATGTATTTCTTTTAATCTCACTAAAAAGCCCCCCCATGGTGGATCTTCATGTAAGACGCACTCGATGATGAGCCCAGGGCTCTGTGGGTACCATGCCACCACTTCTCTGTTCTTCTTTGGGCTGGAGACAGTTCTGAATGACACTGGCGTTTTGTTTGGAGTCATTGTCCTGCTGCAGAATAAACTCAGGGCGAATCAAAATTTCCCAAAAGTAACCTCCATCATTGCTTCACTACAGAAACTCATTGTACCACTCCAACTGCAGCCAAATATTTACAATGCTGACTAAGTCCAGAGCACCTGGTGCCATTTTTTGCACTCCTACGTTTTCATGCAAACTTGTGTTGCTTGGCCTTTTTTCCCACATTCCACATCACTTTCTGGGTGCAACCCTTCCATGAAGATCACTTCTGGCCAGAAGACAAAATTAGCTGGATGTGACGAGTTTCCATGGTACATCCCTGAACGTTGCCCATTACTTTGTGGTTCGAGCTTGAATGCCACATCTTAAAACCCCAGTCTGCTTTGAAATGATAGTCTGGTGAAGAATGTGTAAAGAAGCATCACTCCCTTACGTTTTGTTGCTGTGACACTTTCTCAACATCGGCTTGGTAGCAGATTTTTCCTCTTACTCACTCCATTTTAAACCTCTTACACAGTTGTTTCAGTTTCAGTTCATGACTGGCTTTCAACCAATGTGTTATGATTTTCAGCAGCTGGTTAGTAACCTACAAAATCTCTTACTTTGTACAAACGTCCCTAAAAAATTAACCCGCCTTCACAGTGATCAGAATGTAAAGAATGAAAATACCAAAATGCTCTACAAGCGACTCCGCCCATTTACCCGTTTCATCAAAATCGTGCCTCATCTAAGCCGACTGGAAACTCACAGCTTCCTGTCCAACTACACGCAATTATTGCTTGTTCAACTGCATCGTCACAGTTGAGCAATCAACAGATATTACTTTAATCCCAGGTTGTCATGGAGATATTGGTGCTGGAGGGTAACAAACTATAAGTATGTACTATATAAATGAATTTTATTCGGTGCTGAATTTGCTTCAATCATCTCAGGCTTAATGAAAATAGCTCAAGTTACTGAATCCCACGACAACTGCTGCCCACATGAGCGACACTTATTGAGAAGAGATTAAAGTCTTGAGAACCTTTTCAGATATTGCTAATAGCTACACTTCCCACAGTTGGCTTTGGCATACTTTAAACAAAGTTCTTGATCCAGGTTGATGAATACCTTCTGACAGCCAAAAGGCACCTTTTCACATGTGCCGTCGTGTTACACAGGAAATGAAATGCAAGCGTCACATAGCGTCGAAGGTTTTTCAAAAGCTGTAAATCTGGGGCCTAAATTTTAGTCTTTTCTAAGCCCCTTCTGGTCTTTCTGCAGAAATAATCAAAAACATTGCCAGTATCAACTGTTTCCAATCCCCCCAATCACAGGGTTTGAGGAAAAAGGTAACAGAATTCCTGGAATCCGTCGCTGGATGACATCAAAGAGAGTGTCCAGTGAAAGAATGGGTTGCTGGCTTTTGATGGTATGGATTTGGAACTGCCTCCCAGCACCGTTCCTCAGTCTCTGAACCGATCCCCGGAGTGTGAAACTCACAATGAAGCGAGGAGACGAAACAGCAAGAGGCTGAATTTTAAAATAGTTTCTGATCACTGTGACCTTGTCCTAGATTTGGTTTAGTTATGCTCGTTCTTCCCTGGAGTTTTTCCCGTTTTATCCTTGCCTTAGGTTTATTGTCTGATTTTTTGAAATCTACTTTTGTTTAATGTAACCATTGCATATGTTTAACTAGTAAAACTGATGGACTGAATAAAAAATATGGAGGTAGTGTCCGTGTCATCGCCGAACTGCTTAAAAAGATAAAAGCCTTAGTCGCTTTACTCTTTTCTGCACAAACCCTCGCAGATTTCAGATTTTTTCAAAAAGAATGCTTGAATGTCAGGAAAACGATAGAAACTAATACGAAAAGAGGTTTCTGACAAAGTGCTTGTAAAGATCACGAACTGAGAAACCAAAAAGTGCTGAATCTTTGACATAAGAGCGGATGCAACAATAAAGCTAAAGAATTTACAGGAATAAATTTAAAAACATCATTTAAAGAAAAAAAAACCTCTGCTTTTAGAGAGGCACTGACCTGAAATACAGATAAAAAGTCACTTGTGGACATTGAAGAACGGTAAAAGATGTTCTAGTGTCAAGTATAAAAGGTTGTATAGAAGGTAATGGTAATTTTTAATGGGGAGCAAGCCAGTGTTTGGAAGAGCACATCTGTTTATGATCTACACCTTGCAGAAGTCACAAAACCAGGTGAAAATGTTAAGTTGATTAAGTAAAATATATGTTTGAGAAACTGAGCTGTAACGTTACTGTTAGTATCTTCCTAATGTGTTTATCAATGCTGTGTTGGTTGTTTTTCTACTATTATGTTATTTGTAAATTATGCCCAAGTCAAAGGTTGGTTTCACCACCCGCCAAAATGCCCTACATCCAAAAGATTTCCTTTTTTTTCATGTTTTTTTACTAGGAGGGTAACGATACACACTTATCATTAAACAATACATATTACGTCCACGATACGATATGTAACTCCCAGGTTTATAAAATGTGCTATAGAAATAAAGTGGATTAAACGAAATCTAGCAAAAATTACACATCGATTTCACTGAAATGCCTGGGTCTAATTTAATGTACATCATCCAGGCCTCTAGAGGGCACTAAGAAAATTGATAAAGTCAGAGAACGAAACATTTAGTATGTAATTTTTAAAGTTCCTCTTGTTTCTCATAAGGTTTACCCGTGTTATACATTTTCCTGCTTCAAACTTTTTCTCCACGTTTATCGCAATATATTATTACGCCCCTAAAAATTTCTCATATTTATATATATTTTTATTTTAAACGATGCCGAATGTAACTTATTATTCGTAGCTTCTTGTTGTCACAGATCAAGAACGCTCATCTTGTCTTTCCTCCCACAAAGAAAAAAATCTCCGCAAACATCCACGGAAGTCCAAACGACAACCCCCTGAACTGGGCAACGGGTGCATAGTGATGCCATCCACGGAAACGTTAAGCTTACTACAGCTTCTACCACTTTATTCCGGCTATAAACAACTACATGACAGTAAAAGAGAATCTGCTCACTTCTGACACCAGCTTCGAGTGGTCAGTAGAGGAACTGCAGCTTCAGTCAGTTCCTCATGCATCTGGAAGGAAAGAGAGAGATTGACGGAAGACGATTAGCACCGGAGCTTCTTTACGAGATTTGGGGGGTCCAAACTTTGCCCAATCGAATGATCAAGAGAGTCTGACGCCTATGAACTTCATGCACTCGAGGCGTCTGGAGAGTGCGCGTAATCGCTCACTCCATGCACGATTATTTCATTTTGGGCTTGCTTTCCATTACTTTGCAAATATGAAATAATTTAATTATGAGATAAATGCCAAATTGTGTTTTGTTTACAAAAAAGCCTAGTTATCTTTTTCAGACAGATTTTTTCATTCGGACACAATGGAGCATCTCATCAGCATTTTCGACCTGCTAGTAGTTTTCCTCAGGGGACAGCTTTGGTGTAGTTTGAGGCAAGCTTGACAGCTTCGCCTGGGATCCAGACCCGCAGGTTACGTTCCACCTTTTTTTTCTTCCATTTCATTGTGCTACAATTACAGCAAAATTGTTACAAAAAAAAAAAAAAAAGACTAATTTTTTCAATACAATCTCCATTTTTCCGTCGGTATTTACTGTAACCAATACAACAATGCAATAGATTTTAGCAAAAGTTGGGAATATCGAGTGCCATTATTCAAACTGATCCATTTCCTCTCCTCCTGAACCATCCCTTGAGTTTCATCCAAGACTTCAGGAGTCCTTTCGCAGGTCCATGCACAAATTAGCACCTCTCATCTTCCCCGAAAACTATTTTCAAAGGACCGTCCTTCACTAAAATGAGCTTAAATCTCACCACACGTCCCCCTTTCAGCATCCAAAAGGCAGCTTGTTCTTTGAGCCCACGCTTTGGCCGTCTGATGCCTTTCTAAAAGATTCTGGGAATGAATGAGCTTTGATGAATATGCTTATGATTCAAGCGGGACTAATTACACCAGCCAATTAGTTTTCAGGCATGGTCAGATAGGTAGCCATCAACTTTATTGTAACTTTGGTGTGCTACACGGCCTGCTGTGTGAATAATTCATTATGAACATGTTTCGATGAGCCTGATGGGGATGGTTTGAACCAGAGCAAACAAAAAGAGAACGTTTCCATAGCCAGTGAAACTTTTACAACCAAAGCTAAAATGAATGGACTGTCAGAGAAAGTACGCTGTATTTTTATTTTCGCGGTATCCTCTGCTTTTAGATGCACATGAATTCAAGAGACACTCTTTCTCAATACAAAGGGACTAATGTAATACCAAGCAATAGCTTCAACTCTTTTGGAAAGGTACAATTCTCTCAGAAGCACAACAGCAGAATACAAGAATAACATACTTTTTTTAAAATATCAGAATCTGTGAAATTATACTGAGAGTTCTAGTAATCACAAATGTTACTAGTCAGAAAGCAAGGTATCTGAAAGTATTTTCCAAGCTAGGTCAAAAGGGGATTGGGACTAGAAGTAAAATAATTGCTCATATCTCTATTGACAACCATTTGGATCAACATTAAACATTCATATGTTAACCGGATGAATGTTTTTGGGGGAAACCCTGGAGAAATCTTCAAAACGTTTAAGTTTTATCTTCTCAAACACTGGCTTGCACTTTTTTCATATTAAGCTCTGAGTGAAAAATGTTTATTTGAGGATTTTTGATCTTGATCGGAGCATTTAGCAGAGAGATAAAAAAAAAAGTTTCTCTTCTAAACACTGGCTTGCTCCTTTTTTCAGAATAGGCTCTGACAGTTGTCTGTATGACCTTGACAGGACAGCTTTTAACCTTGAGAGAGACGGCTTGTCTGTACAATGAATTAAAAAAAAAATGTTTTCTTCTAAAAGAGAGAGAGAAAGAGAGAGAGCGAGAGAGTGTTTGTGTTGTATGCCTGTTTGGCTTCAAACTCTATTGTTTAAAAGTTTCCCAGTGCAGAAAAATATGAATTAATTATAGCAAAGCAATGATAAAGGTTTTAGAAGGACTTACTCAATTTTTTTTCCTGTGGCCCCAATGTTTTTTCCTGTGGGTAGAAAAACTAGTGCCTAATTGTCCCTTTTTTGGAAAATGAAAATAAATAAATAAATAAAATCAATGTGTTTTTCCAAACACTGGCTTGCTCCTTGTTACCCACTCTTTTCCAGAATAGGCTCTGACTGTATGTAGAAGAGTTGTTTGCAGTTATGCAAACTGTTGCAGATAATTAGTAATCATGAGATTATTATCAATAAATTAGATAAATAAGTTTATCCTCATTTCATAAAACACGTGTTGTTAATACATTTATATAATGTTTTGTGAAGTGCTATTAGCCGCGATTAATTAGCATTTAATTCACTACATTCAGTTACACACAACACTCTGTACAGTTAACTTTTGGTCGTAAATTCTGCAAAGATGAGTGAGATCACTGAGATTTATGTTGCTCTCACACAACAATGGCAGCAGAAATGCTAAACAAAAGTTTTCTTTGATCAAATGTTGTGTTAATGCACATAAGAATAGCTTTTTATAAGAAATATGCAAAATAATAGCTTTTTTCAGCAAATATTTCAGGGAAGACTTTATACATTCAGCCTTCTTTCTCTAATTTGCATTTATTCCCATTACAAGATTTAATCAGCTTTAAAATAGAAAACAAATTGCTTTGGCAGCGCATGTATGTGAGCTTGCATAAACACAAAGGCATTGTCATGCTCAGCTGTTCTTTTTAATTAAATCTCTTTTTCATTCCATTAAACTTTATGCATCCTAACAAACTATGCAACGATTGATGAGAGCACGCAGCATCAACCGAATGCAGGCCATCACCTAACTGCCAAGCCAACGTCTCTGTATTGAAAGCGATGAATATTTGGGCTCACAACAAACAGGCTGCGCTTTTTCTTTATTTTTTGCAAGCTTTGTTCAGTGACATTGGATTTACAGCTCGAATAAAAGTGGCTCGGCATGTGTGACTGTTTCCCTCTAAAGCTGTAAAAAGCAAAGCGATATTAGCTGGTCATCGGAGGTCTGTGATTATGTACCATTACTGAACAGACAAGCAGTAATTTGTCTTCATAATTGGCTTTGCCACAAAGAGCCAATCAGGACGGCCTGCTAGGTGATGCTTGCATGGTAATTGCAGTCGATCGGGAAGCTTGGAATCCGCGTGGCCTTCTTTGTGAGGTCAAAGTTCCACTAAAGTCAGCTTTCACAGTCTAACGGATTGAAACCTCTCAGGCGTAAATATAGCAGCAATCTAAACCCACACAGTACCAGAGATGTTGTTATATTCAAAGTTGTTTCAGAATAATGAGATGCAGAGTTAGCAACTAGTTGCTACGAGAGTTAGCAAAGCCCTCCGTCTTTGAAATCATCTGTATGTTTGACATTTCGTGATGTTTAATTGTTGATTTGTGATCCACATTTGTCACCATCTGTCAAATTATCTTATGCAGACTCTTACAAATATACATCATAACCCATTACAGAAGACTCTGGAAGCAATTTTTAAGATTCTCCAAAAAATGTGGCTTTATTTAACTGAATTGAGAAGATTGCGGGAGGGCCAGGATCCCGAGAGAGCCAGATGGATGTCTCTCAGGATCTGCCGAGAAAAGAGGTCAAATGTCTAAGCATAAGAGCTTTTACATTCCTGATTGTGATGTCACTTCCTGTTTTTTCACAGAAATTAACCAGACAATAAACCATGCACGTTACCTCACAAAAGCCTGTGGAAAGCCGTACGGGTCATCGGTAGCTTATTTATGACAGATTTAGTGTTTACTTCTATATGGTAAGAAATGGGGTGTCGCATGTAACTATTGACCATTTATGTTATTTTAAGAATAAAATTCTAATAATTTCTTTCATAAACAGTAAACTGGGATTGTGAATGCAAGGTTTTCATTCTATCATACTTTCTAAAAATTGGACCAATTATGTCTTACCTGATTCTTCTTGCTACACCCCTGCCTCTTTTTCTTTCATCTGCACATTCTCTTTGGTGCTTTGTTGAACTGATATTGAAAAACTTGAATGTGGATCTCCAACTACATTTAACAAATAAAAATACATTGTTGATTAACAAAAAATACAAAACAAAACCTTTATTCTATAATGGATACAGTGATTAGTGAGCTAAATGATTGCGAGAGAGAGAGAATTCCTGTCCTATTGCTCTCAACAATTTTGAGCAACACCCCCCCAGTTTTTAAAAAAAATCTTCTATAAAATGAAGATAAAAAAAAAACCAATGTGTTATTCCAAGCGCTGGCTTGCTCCTTGTTTCCAACTCTTATCAAGAGTGAAGGCGCAGTTCTAAGTATTGTGTAATATTCAAAATATTTATAATTCGACTTAAGGATGATCCTCGAGATGGATCAAAAAAATACATCACAACCAGGAAGTGACAAGCTTTTAATAGGGCGACTCCGACCCGCTCTCTCTCTCTCTCTCTCTCTCTCTCTCTCTCTCTCTCAGACAAAGGCCACATCCTTCTGACTTTACCGTGTGTACATGTTTAAATTACATAAAGCCACATTTTCTGTTAAAACTTGTTGGTTTAAAACAAATTATTTTACAATAGCACATCACTAGCAATTGGTCATATAATCCAGCACCTTCTGATTTCTCAGTTCATGGCTCCTTTCAATATAATGGTTAATACCTAAATGCATAGTTGCGAGTTTAAAATGAAGTTAAATTAAATTATGCACCTTTTTTTTTGCTAAATTTTTCTTCATTTTTCTTAGTTTTTTTAATGTTTTTTTTCTGTCACTCTCCCTCTCTCTTTTTTTGCGCATCCTCAACCAAAAGACAAAAGTATCAAACATCAAAGTTTTTTTAATTTTACATGCAAAATAATTTTACCAGTTTTGTCCAATACTGTACACTGAACTTTGCAAACCTGATTCAAAGATTTTTTGGGCAAATGTTTCACGGGTGGTTTTCACATAAAACCCCACCAAATACCGCCCACTTCTTTCAATGCTGGTGGATAGGATTTTGTTTTCAAAAACGTGTAGCACACAAAATTAAGATAAAACCATAACTAACTCATGTATACTTGCTTACCCTGTTATCTTGCTTACCCTAGTATCGTGGAGCTACGTCAAGAAGCGTATTTGCTTCTTGTAGTGATTGTGATTCTAGTCACTTCTGAAACTTCTTTATACTGTTTTCAGTAATATTTACAAGAAAACAATAACCAATAAAAAAAGATTATAAAAAGCTTACCCTGGCGTTAAAGGTGCGGAATGCGATTACTATAAAAGCTCAGAAATGTGTGGTCTGGGGCCGACCATCTAAGGAGACGTGGTAGCCAGTCGGGAGTAAGGGGTTAGTACCGATTACCAAGAACAGCAGCCTGGGGAACAAAATAAAGAAAACGTATGATAAAGCATGAAGATATAGGATGTGAGAACAGCTTATTTACTTTGTTTCTCCTGAGCGCTTTGCGCTGGCTTTTCCACAAATAAATGGAGATATATCAAATTTGTGAAGAGACGCCATTGGTCAGGGGGCATGTTTGTTTTTCTGATTTCAAACATCATCATCATCAACTCTTATACAACTCCTTTAACGGGAGCTGTTCCACCACCTCAACCCATCTCGAAACCCTGAGGAAAGCTTCTGGATCATTCCAGACAGGAGAGGGCATTCCTGCCTGTGACCTCTTGAGAAGATATTAAAGTCATCAACTTGATTAGGTTAAGGTAGAGGCATTTCAATTAGACGCGTGCTTTGGACTCTTCGGAAAGGTCACGGGGCGGCCCAGCCGTGCCAGCGCATACATGCACAAATTAGAAACTCCACATTTCATGTTCATTATTCTACCAGCATGCCACGCCGTATCAACGAGAGTGACATTAACAGCCGTTGGGAAGAACATCGATGGGGCAGATCGCTCGCCAAAGGTTAAAGAAGTCAACCAATCAGGAGGCTCGGGTTTGAGTAGCAAAGGAATCCTGATCCCCAAATGCGCCAGACATGCTTTTATTATTCGCTCACAGCTTGGAAATTTCAACCGATTAAGAGAAATGCTTTTAATCATTGGGAAGATTAACATTCAGCTGACTGTATTTGGTGGGGGGGGGCGTCATTAGAAGGTCTCACGTTAAAAATCAGCTGATGCCCTCAATCCCAACATGGGACGTCCTTCTGTGAGGAACTGAGGGCTTATATCTGAGGGTCACTGATGCCGTGGCTCTGAGGGGCACGAGAATCCACAGCTTGTGAGGCTTCCTGTGTGTTTCCATTACTTCAAGGCATTTCTTATCGCTAGTCAACGCGCAGGTTATTTCATGCTCAGCAAGGGCGGGTTTGCTAAAGGAAGTGTGATGTGTTTGCAGAAACTAGCACAAGCAGGGGGAAAGGTAACTTTCGGTTTTAGAGCCTGGGGGAGTAACTTTACAAATTCAACACTTGTTTTTTTAAGCAACTGCTCATTTTTAAAGTGTTAGGGGTGTGACAATATATTGAAAAACAAAATTTTCACAATACTGGGAGATGTCGTCTAGGAGCTGAAGTGTTGATTCTTGGGGAGATAGTGATTCTAGTCACTTCTGAAACTTCTTTACCTTTTTTTCTTGTAATATCTACGAGGACAATTAATATTTACTGACATTTTAAAACGAGAAGGATTTAAAAATACTTAAAAGAATAAGTAAAAGATAAAATATGTGACTTAATGCAAACATTATCACTTGCGACGGCCCGCACTTTGCGTTTGCTTTTTCTTTATTAATTATTTATTTAAAGTTCTAGGTGGAGCTGCTAATTGTGCTGATGGATGACACCTGGGCCCAGAGTCTCTCCACAGGATAAAAATCCTTCCAGCACTCTTTTGGGATGTGGTGGAGGAGCCGCGGTCTGTCGCTGGGCTAGCGTTGGCTGTCGCTACCATGACGTGGACCGGCGTGGGCTAGGACGCTCACCACCTCGTTATCTTTTTGTTATGTCTGCCGGCGTTTACGTTCATTTGTACCTTTGAGTTTTTTATTAAATATTATTATTATTGTAATCAAACTTTCGGTTTCACCTTTTTGTCATGATAGTTGAGCCAGGCCATGACACACTGCCCCCTAGTGGATGAATGGTATCAAACGTGCTCATACAAATCAAACAAGAACCCTTCTTAGATTTATGGTCTCAAAACTGATCAAATTACATTTTTTTCTCAAAGACGATGGTCTGTTATATAAACAGTTATTTTTGTAAAAGATCAAAATACATATCATATCCAAATAAAATAAATAGAGATAAGAAATTTTGCAAGACATGGGTAAGAGCATCGGGAGAAGGAATGTTGCTCAACCTTATTTTTGCCCATTTCAAAGTGTTTCTGGACATTCTCAGAATTAATTTTGTTAAAATACATTTTTATGTTACTTTTAAATTCTCTTCAGATACATTCAAATGGACTTTACAATTTTTTTTTTATTATTATTACGATCAGATAACCAGCCTGTCTGTGATATTAGACAAACAAAGCTTTGCATGTGTCAATCAGGAAACCTACTAAACCGAAAAAAAAGCTACTTTTCTGGCTGGACAGAGTGACACGGTATCAAATGTATTTAATACTGAAGGTTGTAGAGTTTAGGGCACAGGAGACAAGCAGGAAGTAACGGATGAAAATGCAAACACTAGCCTTGGAACAGTGGAGAATCCCAGAAGTTGGAATCACAGAGGAGCAGGTGAAGCAGAATTAAAGTGTTGGTGAGATGGAGATGAGCCGTTAACATCAGAGAACCAGGCAGAAGTCATGCTGAATAAACTGCTAAGGTACATGTGTTGTAGGAGGTGCACGGGGGTCAGGGTTGCCAGGTCCCAGAAATATTTCCAGCCCAATGACAACTCAAAATCCGCCCAAATGGAATGAAAACTAGCCCAATTTTTCAGTGTCCAATCAGATTAGACAACGGCTGGATTCCCACAAAGGGCCTTAAAAAATTTATATAAGTTTAAGTTTAAAGTATTGGCCTTTTGTCTAACCCAAATTCTTAATATCACACATTGTGCTTTTTTAATACACAATCTCATACAATAAAGGTCAAATAAGAACATGTGCTCTCTGAATTTTTTTTGACCCTAGTCAGAAGTGCCTACTTATACTTGTTCATCCACAGACAACCGAACCGACGCTTCTGACTACAACGCTCTCAAGGAGTGACGTGATGATGATGATGCTTGATTGGTTATGTCAAAAGCACATGTGGCGCGCGCGCCTATTTGCGTCTCGCAAGAAGCAGCGTTTGTTGCCAAGTATTCATTCCCGGGGATCAACACCCACTAATAAAAGGTTCCCTTTTATCTTTGTCCACAATTATTATTTATTATTATTATTATTTATTTTTTATTTTTTTTTGCGGCCGCGGTACATTATAAATGTAGCCCAAAAAACCGCAACCCGCAACTCCGTATTTTTTCCCGCAACTCCTTTTCTAAAATAGCCCAATTGTGCGGGAAAACCGCTACCCTGGCAACCATGACGGGGGTTTATGTAGGGAGGGCTGAGGAAGAAGTGATGGGTGATTGGCTGGAAGGGTAACGAGGCTTTGATTGGCTGGAAGGGTAACGTGAGTGCTTTCAGGTGGCAGCCATCTTGAAGTGCAGACGATTATGAAACAAAGAACACAGGAGACCTTACAACAAACATTACACTTTCCTTCCAGTTTTCAATATTTGTTTGTTTTTTTGACTAAGCAAGACCAAAAGAAAGCAACAAAATCATTAATACTAAATGCTAATATATAACCAAACATACTAAATAATTTTGAGAAAAACACAAAGAAGTTGGCGCAAAGAAGTTAAACACTTCAGTCGTTCACATCTTTTTTTTTGTCAAATGATATACAACGTATTGATTTTAAGTCTGTTGAATGTTGCGTATGTTAAAAAAAAAGTTTCAGCCAGCCCCTGCTCACAAAAACGACACAAAAACACATGTTGGTTTGTTTGAAATCTCAGCAGTTTTAAAGACCAAAATTGATTCTTTGTACAGCCTACTCCTAAAGGAGGCAGCTTTAATTACCTTCTTGAAAAATCCTTTTTAATGGCCCCTCATTATGCAAACACTACTATTAAAAGGTATGTTTGGGAACATTAGAGTCGTTGAAAGTGATCAAGTAATTTCTGCACATTTAATCAAAGTAAGATTGCTGCTCTTCTCATGCGGATTCTCCTCTATTACTATACACAGAGTTCGTGGCTTCTTGGCTCCACCCACTTATGGAATTAACCTTATGTAGCAGCAAATTACAGAGTTAACACCCCTAACAGCGTTGACTGGTAATTCAGAGAGCTTACTCTCCCTTTCAACTTTCCCAAATCTCTTCAAGATGGCCTCGGACAAGACAAAACAACTCTCCAGTGAGAACAAGATAATGTCCTCTGGTGGACAATGTGGAGGGGTTATTTTTTTGAGCTAATTTGTACACACAATGACCTGTCTCAATGTTTGAGGGTCCAAGATTATTATCACATCCTTTAAAAAGTGCATAGAAGATGACCCTGGAAAAAACACGCTCAAATCTGAAAAGGAACTAGAAACCTGTTGGTAAACCCACCTGACAGTGTGTATTCTGATGGTTCCTATCTGCTCGGAGGCATGCACAGTGACTGTGGTGGGTGGGGCCTGATGCTCGAGTGCTGGGATTTGCTGATTGAAGCATTTTTAGTAGTAGACTAACAGAAGTGTTTCAAAACTAAGTAAGACGGGTCTGAAAGCAAGGTTTATAAAGATTTGACAGAAAATGTGGCTTTATTTAGCTTAAACATTAGATATATTATCAGCTAAAAGAAGATGGGGGAGCGGAGAGGGGGAAGGAAATAGAGCAAGCTAACTCTAAAGAAGTCCAAAGCAAAGGAGAGCAAATGTCTTAAAGAACTTGTGACTTCCTGTTTGTGATGGAACTTCCTGTTTGCCTTGTATTCCCTGTTCAACCAGACAATAAGATTCTAAATAGACATTTTTTCTATTTCACTAGACTGTAGTCTGTCTTAAATATATTTATCCTTTTTAGGAGGAGATTTAAATTTTTTTTCTATATTCATAAAGCCACTCCGAAGCATCCCACAGCAGGCCAGACAGCAGGAACGGCTGGGTTCCCACTGACAAGGATTTACCCACACATCTGACAAGCCTCTCATCTCTGTTTCATCTCCACCTCCTGCATCATTTAGTCCCTGGAGACTTAATCTGCAATAGTACACAGCTTTCCCAGCAAAAACTACAGTTACAAGTGTTGTCAACAAGCTTGTATGCCCTTAAGAGCGGTTAGCATGACACAATTTGTATTAAACACGGTTAGCATGTCTGCCTTGTATCTCAGTGCAGAAGAAATAGATATTTATTGTTATCAATGTTCTAACCGGATATAAGGTAGCTACTGGACCTACTTGAGCCGTGAGATCACATTACTGGTGTTGAAACCACTGGAACGGATGGGATTGACTTTTCCTGTAAAAAACAGACTGATAGCCATATCAAGAAAAAGAGAAACACCATAAATAAAAGGCAACTCAGAGTTCTATTAAAAGTTTATTTTATTCACAATTGAAGTGTAACAAATATAGTTTATCAAAAACCTTTGCTGCTCTTTGATATATTACAGAAGATCACAAGATTTATACAAATGATGCAGAATGGGAAATTTACAATCAAAAACACAATTAATGGACGCGTATAAAACCAAACAAATCCCCCACAAACATAATTGCATATATAATAAAGAAAAGAATCGATGATCGTTGTACATTTACATTTCCGTCTCTCAGAGAAATAACACACCAATCATTATCTACGCAACACAATATTAAAACAACTAGGTATTCATCTGAAAAGCACACGTTCTACTCTGCACCAGTTCCCGAATCCCAGTCACAGCTTGAGGAATAACGTTACTACAGAGACAGCACAACGTAAACACGGTTTCCATTCGCAGTTTGAGCGCCGTGAACTCTCGTCCAGACGTTTTTAACAAGACGATGCTACTTTCACATCTGACATGATCATAAATGATTGTGTTACTGATGAGAAACCCCGCCGTATCAAGTTTTGCAGTTATCGCCTCAAAAGCGGAATCCCAGTGAGGCATTTGTCCCATTGTTGATCCACTTGTTGGGTAATTTTGGTTTTAAAAAACACGGGTTGAATCAGGTGTGAGTTGCACAGCAAGGGATGGAAGCTGGTCCAGTTGTCTTTGATTTGGAATGTAACACTCCAGACTTTTGACTCTGGAGGATTTTCTCTAGACAGATTTGAGTGCAACATAAGGCTTTGAATTATTGTTGAAACCACGTTTCCCGCTCAATCACCACCGTTGTTTTTAAAGATTGAAACAGAAGCATTTTTAACGGAGATGTGGAGGTTGAACCCTAAGAGCATCAAAAATCTACTCTTTGGCTTTTCCATGTATTCATTTCTTGGGATATTTAGGGCGTGTGGATTGTATTTGCTTATCAGATATTATCATTTCCAAACTTTCTATGCATTTTTGAGGGTCAGAAAAAATGGCGCTTCGTTTCGGCGCTTATGATGCGCTGACAATTTAGTCAAATGAAATTCGGAATGGATTACCTTTCCAAAATCGACAGGATTTTTGGCAAAAACACTTTTTCTTGAGTGGTACTTTAATGAACTCCTCAGAGGTTCACCTCCAAGCTCCATGTCTCATCTCGTACACATATGGGATGTTAAATTGCGAAGCTTTTTTGACTTTGTTAGGCTATGCATACGCGTCGACTTTTCTACAATGTAAACTCTGTATAGAAAACAGAAAATACTACATTTAAAATTGATAAGGTTCATCTTTTTTACCAATTTTGACAGATATGACAAGTATATTAGCCAAAACGATAACAGAAAAAACTGGATTCATCCATAGCGCCACCTGGTGGTCTAGTACATGCTTAAGTTAAACAATATTGGGCTTGATTGTGAAAATTTCCATAGAGATTTGCCCAGAAATTAGATTTCCTGACTCTTATATGTTCCCGATTTCAACATCGGGAAAGAACACAAAGCTAAGTCTTGCGATTTTTTTTGGGGGACATTAAAGACATAAAGACATTTATAGACATTCTGGTCATTTGTGCTGCCACTCTGTCCTACAGAAGAATTCCTATCCTTTTCTAGAAGTGAATGTTGTGCTTCAGCATTAAATCAAAGACACAAACAAAAGAACACACAACAACTAAGCCAACGAATATTCAGTTCACATTTGGTGGTACATTCATATGAAGGCTCGCCTGCGTTGTCCAGAAAAAAACTTTACGAAAGCATTCAAGCAGCTCAGTGCTGTGTCCTATGGAGACCACAAAGGGACATGGTGATGGTAAAAATAATAAACCAAGACGGAAAACTATTTAAACGGTTGTTTTGCATTAACTACTATACTTTTTATTTTATAATAAACAATTGTGATTTTGAAAATATAAGAAGAAATGAATTTCACATTTTCCCTTGAACATCTGAATGATCCAGAGGAGAACTGAGTAAAAGAGTTTAGCTAAATGTTATTTAGAAGCAGGAATACGGCCTGTGCACCCGAAACCACCATACCCACTGTCAAACATGGTGGTGGAAAGATTATGCTCTGCATCAAATGGTGAGCCTGTTATATGTGAGATGAGAACCAGATCAAAGTTTGTTGGATATGCATGTCCAGCATGACAATGGCCCAAAACAAACAGCCCAAGCAACAAAAGAGTGACTCAAAAAGTATATTGAGATTCTGGGGTGACCGCAAATCTTTGGAGGGGCTTCCAAGTTCTATTTGGAATCAAATATTCATTTTATGGACTGACGTTTTTTGGTTTAAAATGGGAAGGTGGTCAAAGATTAATTTCATTATTAAGTATTTTTTAAAAAGTAATATGTTTGCAAGGAAATGAGTAATATTTTTCATGACTGAAGACTTTTAGTTACTGATAAGGGCAGAATTCTGAATAAAAACAGTCATTTGAATACGGTTTCCCCAGTTTTTATAGTTTAGTCCATCACCGCATCTCATTAGAGGCTCAAAGGTTCCTACCATCCACAAAGAAAAAAAGACAAAACCTCTAAATATTGAGTAATAAATTAACACAAAGTATTCTATTTTACATTTCAATAATAAAAAAGTCTTTGCCTCCATTGATTAAGTACAAATTAAACACCTTTTTACATTTCGATTGAAAGAAAAGAAAGCTCACGAAAGGTGAGCAACGCCTGATTCTTAGGGTAAGACGGATGATGCTTACAGCCAAAATAAATTGCACATAAAACTTGACTGAACTCATCAGTAAGACTAAAAGGCACTAGTTGACTTGCTTTTCCTACCTTGCCGCCGAATAAACTGAACCAAACCTCATGAAGAAGTTGGGTGCATTTCTCGAACCCTCATCCATGTAAACGCTCGTGATGTAAAAACAGGACGTTGAATTAGATATGGCTTTAAAAAGTTTGTGAGATTGATGGAAAACGGTCTCCTCACAGAGGAAATATTGCTCTCTGAGTCTCAGAGATGTGTCCTTGGAAAGAAAGATGGAAAAGAGGACAAGGGCAACATGCAGAATCCCGAATCAGACCCGGCCGGCAGACGAGGAAAGAATCTTCTCAGCGTCTCAGACGTGACTCTGGTGGAATGAGCTTTACTTGAGGTGGTTGCCCAACTCTGGACTTGCTTTCTTGATGATGGGAAGAGGGTGAGCTTCTGTGTTGAACACCCAGTGCTCAAAGGGCAAATGATCGTCATCTGAGAACAGCAGATAGAGATACCTGCCAACAAAAGAGAAAACAAATATCAAAAGCCATCGCTGAACAAATAGTAAGAGCTTCTGCAGAAAACTTTAGCACATTTACTGCTGCAGGAACAGACCAATGAGCTTCACACTTGGTTAAGAAAATCAGTGGTACATCACCGTTAAAAAATGCAAAAGATTAAAAGAATTAATCAGTAAGAACAAAGTATTTTATTTGAACAATTGAATGGTTGTCAAGGTAGACTTTGTGGGTCTAAATGGAGAAGTCATTGACAAACAAAGTTCCCCTTGCCAATATGAGTGATCTAAACCAGCCGCTGTGTCTCTATATTTTTCAATAGCTGAGATAGTGATATGGCAAATTGGTTGTTATGGAGGGGTCAGTGACATAAAATCATTTCCCCATAAACAATATAAACCAATATTCATGTCTATCATTTACCAAAGCTGAGGTAGAGCTCAGAAAATGTGGTTGCTAGGGTAAAATGTTTGGTTGCTAGGGAGCTTCAATGATGTCATTAAACAGTTTTAAGTTTTTACTATGAATAACAGGAACAATCCTCCATTTCTTTATGATGTTTGGGTGTTTTACAGAAGACCAGAGGTCTTAACTAACACTTACATGGATTTCTTACGTAAACAGTTCCACAAAGTTCACAAAAAACTACAAACGTACTTAAGCACGAAAAAAATCCAGGATGTTCTAATCTATGCAGGTTCCCATGCAGA
This sequence comes from Danionella cerebrum, assembly GCA_007224835.1. Taxonomy (NCBI): domain Eukaryota; kingdom Metazoa; phylum Chordata; class Actinopteri; order Cypriniformes; family Danionidae; genus Danionella; species Danionella cerebrum. The sequence goes on along the minus strand of SRMA01027202.1, from coordinate 317,410 downwards.
TCCTCTAAACACTCCAATGCAAAAATGAGTGAACATACGAATGCAGAACACCCCACCATGTCTCCTGCTTCATTTGCATATGTTTAAAAATGTTAATGAGCACCCTCCAATTAGCAATTAGAGTAAAATGTACAGTATATTTTTACCATTTTATTGTTTGTTAATTTTACTGTACATGTACACAGGTCTTGGGTCAGTGCTACAGCGATAGACTTATCTCAGCATAGATTTGTTGCTTCACTTAATCACCTATAGAGGTCATCAAAGGACAAAATATGACAGAAATGATGTCACTGTTAGTAAATCCAAACATCTCTGGCGTGTACCAGGTTTTTACACAAGGTCCCAGAGCTGAGGGAATGCTCTTTTCAATTTCACCATTTCAGCTGCACTCTATCAAGAATGAACGGAAGGCGCTCCTTCTATCTTTTTTTCCATCTGCCCCTGAGAATATCTAGTACTTACATTTTTTTTTATCAGTTCGGCTCTTCTCAAGATGTGGCGATGGCACTTTGTTATAACAGCACAGATTAATCAAAAGAATCAACATCTGTCAGCCAATCAGAATCCTTTATTCAGAAACCGTTGAAAATTTGGGACACTAAACTCACACTAAAAGCTTTATTGTGGACAGGAAAAGAGAGATTCTGGTGCCTGCCAGCCAGTCTGGCTCTACTAGCTTTCACCACTTTAGTGTTGCGGCGACCAAGCTCACCACTGAAAACCACGGATAATAATAAAGTTGTGTTTTCCGGATGTTCTCCGAGAATCACTCCTTTCTGTGTGTTGTGTTCATCTAGACAGAAAAGGCAAATATTCTCTGAGTACTTAAGACCGGAGAAATGGATAACGCTTGATCTGGTGAGGAACTCTGAGACTCAAAGAACGATTTGCTCTCAAAACAGCAGGGAGCTGGAAAGAGATTCCAGATACACAGAAACTGAACGGAGAGGTTCACGGTGACCTCACAGAAACGCCGCTCTTTCTTTCCGTATCCATTCTTCTCGTGTATTGACGCCTTCAATGAAGAAAATAAAGACGTCACATGTTTGTGAGTTCATGACTTCACACGATGTGAGAGAAAGGCCTCTATTCATGACGTTCTGAGAGAAGGACATTTCTTCTTCAATCGCTACAACAAATCTCTTTCAATAAGCAAAAAAACATTTGATATCTATTAACATTTCTAAAAAGATTTACAAAGATGTGTGCAGATTTTTACTTCTCTTTCTCAGTTTAAGAACAATTAGAAACTCATCCCTAAATTCCACTTACATTTCCTGCTTGTTCTTGTGAAGAATGCTTCTCATTAGATTCTCATTAATATAATACAATCTGTTTTTGCCCGGATGACTTCAACAAAACACAGTATTGCATCTACTGCATTATGCAAATCTCACGATAAGGAAATTATGAATTATTACAGAGGTTGTCTGTGATCTGGAATTGACCATTTCTGTCATTTTGCAGAGCACTGAGATAAATTTCATGCTGAGCACATATTTCAGGCTACTGTATTTCTTTTAATCAGCATATATGTGTGTGGGTGTGTGTGTGTGTGTTGCTCATAGTCTATATTCCTATATAAGCTTTATATAGACCAAAAATGTTTCTTTTACTTTATTCTACTAGTATTTAGTGGAATTTATGATTAATGGTGGTGTACTTTTAGGAGTTTGATGACAATCATCATAAAAAGTCCTTGTTTTTTTACAATCTCCACCCCAAAGCATGTGAAAACAGTTTGTGTTAAACCACTAAATATAATAATTAGTTTGTTATTACTTTTAACCTCTTAAGCCCGAGAGTCCCCGGTACCAGGGACTTGCCCCCTTGTGCGTTACATTTTCACTCATAGCTCACGAACCCTGGGAATAACCCACACACATTAAATACTGTTGTGTTCAGCGGAAACTAGTGATGTCCCGAGCCGATCATAAAGATCGGTATCGGGGCCGATCGAGGCATTTTTAAAACAAGATTTGCAGTTTAGGCCTTGTAAAAGCTGAGAAATGCCTTAACCTCTTAAGCCCTGAGGCCTATTTTCCGAAAATCCTATACTTTTACTTTTTAAGGCATTTCTCAGCTTTTACAAGGCCTAAACTGCAAATCTTGGTATCAAAATGAAGATAGGTTCTTGGGGAGTGGTGTGGATGAGTTAATTTGACAGTCAAGAACACTGGGTAAGAGTAATTGATGTTAGAATGGCCAAAAAATGAACTCCGCCTAAAAAAAAAACACATGTTTCCTCCAATATCTCCTTATTTTACTTATAACGAAGCAAATAAACACAATAAATTGTAACCACTACATGTCAAGAACATCTGTAGCAAGTTTGGTGTTCATACTACAAGAAACTAATATTCTGTAAAGGTTTTGATTGAACAAAGTTCAGGCGTAATCCATGTTGGCACAGTTTGGCACAATTTGGCACAATAATTGAAATATGGAAAAAATCTTGTCCAAAGCTTCAGCTACGTTCATAGTCTTCTTTTTTTGCTTACGGGACATGATTTCAGCAAAAAAACTCCTAAAGAAACACTGTAAAAGGGGGGTAGAAGCTCATTTACGCCATCTTGCTGCGCTTTTGGGAACTTTTCATTCACAAACGCTTTCGACGTCGAGCTTCTGCGTGTCCCTACCCCCTGACCATCTGTCCAATCCGGGAGCTCTATATATCGCTGGAAAGCTCTGATTCTGAGGAAGCCAATCAGCTCAACCATTTTGAGACGGACAGCATCGCCGACGAATCACACGACGCGCAGCGTGGAGAGACCACCTCTTACGCACGGGGAGTCATTCCATATTTGGTGACGTAATGACGCCACAGAGCTACAGAAATAATCAAAAATGGCGTTTGCGCGAAGCTATCGACCGGACATAACAACAAACGGACTTTTATCGCTATGGAAATAACTTTTTGTTGAAAAAACGGCAAAGGTAAGACAAGATTTACATGCTTGCTTGGTTTTCGCTGGCGTTTTTTCGTGGAACTTTCGCTCCCTGCTCTGAAATACTTCATGCAATGTTAATGAGTTGCATATCACTGGATTCAGCTGGTTGTTAGCTTTCATTTAATGTCATGGTTTTGGTGTTTCCGTTTATATTGTGGATACATATCGCACATAAACAAAAACGTGGTCATGAATTATACTCCGGACATGTTGTTGTTTATTTGCATGGCGTTCGAGCTGTGGTTAACGGATATGAAATTGAATTAGATACGTTTTTAGAGGAGTTTCCGCTGAACACAACAGTATTTAATATGTGTGGGTTATTCTCAGGGTTCGTGAGCTATGAGTGAAAATGTAACGCACAAGGGGGCAAGTCCCCGGTACCGGGGACTCTCGGGCTTAAGAGGTTAAAAAGTAAAAGTATAGGATTTTCGGAAAATAAGCCTCAGGGCTTAAGAGGTTAAAAGTGTCAAGTTTCGAGGTAAAACAGTGAAACCGCATCTAATACACAACACAATCTTTTTTGCCGCTTTGTTGTACACACAAAGCTCTTTCATTTTCATGTCATTTATTTCCTGTGGATTAATGGATCAAGTTGTTTGCTTTACTAACTTGAGTGTTTCCGCCAGGTAGAAGCTCTGCTGAACATCATCATGGTTTGGAGAGGTGCTGTAGACGTCCCTCACTCCACTGTATCCACCTTCTACTCTGCAGAAATTCTCCAGAGCCTAGAAATCGACATCCAGGTGTTAGTTTGAGAAGCTTTGCTGTCGATCATCAGGGAAACGGAGCAATCTGATGGCTTATAAAGGGACATCAAGCAGACCACACAACACTTATTGTGCATGTGCTCCTCCTGAAACTTGTTAAAAACGAGTAACAAGTAAACGAGTTCCCGCCATTTCTTTTAATTAGTACGTTATCTGCTCACGTCATTTAAGAGTTTATTTCCATTCATCACAGCTGCTTCAGATCAATGTCGTAAAAGTTAATGTTATATTTGTTTATGATTTTTCATGGGAACAAGGAAGTGAGTGGTGGTGTCAGACCCCCTGCTTAAACAATTTACAATGATACAGATGACAAAATTGAGCAAAAGAAATTTCAGAAACAGTCAGAAATTTGCCACTTAATGCAACAGAGCAGCAATTAACTGAGAAAAAAGATTTGACGGCCTTAAGGTTTTCATTGCTATGAGTGTTGAGTAGTCTTCACTGAGAGAGGAGTAGATGACAGAGAGAGAGAGAGAGAGAGAAGTGATATATTGCCTAAAGGGACAGACACATCACAATGGCAATCTGAAGCCATTATGATACAATTACAAGGCGCTGAGATCCTGGCGGTCTCCATTGTCTGTAATCCTGCCGAGCTGAAGAGCAGGGAGCGTCTGAGGAGTCACAGTCTGGCCTAGATTCGCACACTAATACGCAGACATGTTTACAGCTCACGTATTTGGGATGCTACGTAATGAGTGTTATATCCAGGGTTCCCACTCTTTCACGGTCACAAGATTCAAGGAGTTTCAAGGACACTTTGGAAACGAACTTTTAAACAAGTGCTTGTTCATGCCAGTGTGGACACTGTCACATGTAATATTAGATATAGTTCACCTCTATCTGACATTTGACTCGAGTGAGGAGTGAGCTGGGTCTGTGCTTCTATTTTTAACTAATCATTGAGTTGCTGTGAAATTTGACAGATTTTCACATCATTGCTTTTTTGAAGATTCATGAATTCTGATAAATGACATTTTTCTCAAAGTGCCTTCTTGTCGAAACGAACGGGATGTATAATCTAATGTCAACTATTGATTGTGTCTCGAAAGTGTGATCTCTAGTGGTAAAAAATGCATTTAAAAGGAAATTCCGTTAAAAAAATACATAAATCCTGCTACTAGTTGAGTATAGTTCACTGTAAAAAAATCCTTTTTGACGTTCAAGGTTGGTTCATTTTATATTATTCCAGTATTTGTAGGAGTCCTATTAGTGTGACTGCCCTCCTCCTGTTTCCTGCTCTCACTAGCCTAAGGCTGCCTAGGCTGTTGAGGTTATGTGTTGTATTTATATGTTACTCATCTGGTGTATTCATCATTTAGCCTCATTTCACATGCTTCTTAGTTACTGTATTGATAACTGTATTGTTAATCATGTTATCCAAAGTCAATCGATCAGCTGTTATGATTGAATATCAAACTGTAATTTTAATATTTGGTATTTCTGTTGAAATTACAATTAAAGATTTACTTTGATGATGCCCCAATTTTATGATTTGGGGACAGTTCTAAATACCAATTAATGCATATCTCCAGACCACTAGGGAGCACTGTCCCAAAACTGTGCATGAAACATGAGATCATGATTGTTACAACATACACCAAGTTTGATGTTGATATGTTAAATGATATTTTACGTGCCCCTCTTTCTGCTCAAAATGGATGTGTATAATGAAATGGCGTCCAACACTGTACGGACTTTATCACAACTCATCAGCTATTTTCTGTGTCTACAAAAATAAAAATTGTAATGATTACATGAAATTGTAATCTGTAGTAAAATATGTATGTGAAAGGAAATTTTATAAAGTACTTGAATTCACTGTAAAAAGACTGTTTGACGTAAAAATACATTTTTCCGTAAATACCAAAATACCATTTAATTCATATCTCCGGACCACTAGGTGGTACTGTTCTGAAATTGTGCAAATAATCCCAGAGCATGGTTGTTACAACATCCACCAAGTTTAGTGTTTATGTGTGAAAGCATTGTAGCGTTATAGCCTTATGACCGATTTTCTAAGAATTACATTATTTTGTGAACAATTTGAAAAGAGTTTGATAAATCAAACTTCTATTAAAACCTTTTCGTTACCACAGTCCTTGAAATGGTGGTCACAAAACTATGATGGTCAAATACGGCCTCTAGCTTACATTAGGGACTCCAAATTTGGTCAGGATAGAGGTCAGAGTTTCTCAAAAATGCTTCATCGGGCAGCTATTGACTTCCGTGGCGGAAGAGTAAAAAAGAAGGTAAACCAACAGAAATAATAGGTAAACCAACAGAAACAATAGGTGCTTTTGTGGTTTGGCCCCTATATAAGCTATAGTCTGATCTTTCCGGTAACTCAGTCACACAGTCTCAATTCCCCAGAAATGATAGAGCAGAAGATGTTTGCTGCTTGCTTTTTTTCTTCTATATGATTCTCACTGGTACTGTCACCATTTTTGCATCTGTTATGTTGAATCACATGTTTGGTTCTCACCTGCACGGCCTCCCAGCCCCACTGTCTGTACTTTGGGTCATGTGTAAACCTCCACATGTACATGTAGGTCTCGATGACCTCTGGCCTCAGGATGAAGTACTTTTCATTCTGCCGAGTGGCGATGGCCTCCACACCTCCATCGAATCGGAACGCCTCAGGACCCAGCTTCATACCTAAAACACCCACGTATGAGAAAGTCAACATTGAAATGTCCAAGCTCACAAGGGATTATGAGATTACACTCTTCCTGAGATGAAGTGACACACTATCTGGATGTGGATTAGTGGTTGTGGCATAATCTGAACCTTTGATAATCTGTGTCTGATGAAAACACCTACACATTATGAACAGATCAGCGATGAAAGTGTTTTAACAAGAGCCAGAAAGATCAGAGTGAGTTCATTCAAGGTTGACGGATAAACACAGATCTTCCTGAAAACCATGGGAAAATTCCATTTTTTGCATCATAAAACAGCTCGCAATTAAGATTCTGGATTATAAAAAGAAAAATAAAGTCGTCTCACTTGTTCGGACGTAAGACTCGTGGCAGGTCCGGGCGATCTCAGCAGCGAGCTCCATCTGATGACCCGTCTTCTCGTCTGGGGCTCCATCTGCTCCTAACGCAATCATCCCACCGGCAAAACAAGTCAAGTGACCCATCTTATGCTCCAGGAGTCCACCTTTCCATTCCGCGATATACGTCAACCCTCCACTGGATTTCCGGATCAAATTCTTTTCAATCGCCTGTGGACGGAAAATAAAACAAATGGTCATGAACTGACCTGCAATGCTTCTAAAGATGGTTGCAAGGATTATCAGGAGATGCTCAGTGATAGCATCTGCAACATCTACAATGTGAGTGTGTGTGTGGTCGACACTTGCCATCCTCATTTTAACATGTATTACTTAAGGATCAGTGTGAGGCTTCTCTGTTGAAGGATATGGTGTAAAAGACTTCTTCAGGTTGTTCATACATGTAACATATCTTCACTGTATACTTGAGCGATCCGAGAATATTTTAGCCTGCACTATCAAGCTTATCTATGCATTTATCAATGCTATAGTTCAACTAAACTATGTTAATTTGCCCTATTTAAAATAATTGTACACCTTTAAACCATGCTATCTAAGGGTTTGTTTGCTCTCAAACTCTCACAGAAGCCAACATGAATATGCAAAACTTGGCCAATCACAAATAACACAATATAAGTCAATCCGAGGCTCTATTAAGCTAATCTCTGCATTTAGCAATGTTATAGTTTAACCAAACTACTTCATTCATCAGAAAAACTGCTAGTATATGTTAATCTGCCATATTTTATATAGTTTTATAACCTTCAGCCATGATATCTGAAGGTTGTTTGCTCTCAAACTAGCACAGAAGCCAACATGAATATGCAAAACTTGGCCAATCAGAGATAACAAAATATATATATTAATCCGAGGTTTAAATTTCTGATCCTTCGAAGAAAGTGCATAGATTGTCGGGTCCAAATAATTTGACCTCTGGAAATTCATATTATGATTTTTGTCCGTTTGCATTATAGATTATTTAGTCTTCAAAAAAAAAAAGAGAACTAAGTTTAAGGCGTAAGGTCTGAGGCATTTTAAGGAAGAAAAATTGAGATGTGGTTTAAGTACAGCTGTGATTGTAGTTTTTAAATCACAAGATCAAAGAATGAATATAGGTCTGATTCTAAAACACCTATTGCTCCATTACAGAGAGCTGTACCAATTATTCCCCTATTCCATGTAACCATATGGACATGACACATTAGCATTCTTTCATTCATTCTAGAATGTTCCTCTAACAAACTAAACTCAAGCACCCGTCAGACATCACCATTAATCCCCCAATATCCTATTTTTCACCAAGAGTCCAAATAACAGAGAGCTACAGCAGAGAGGTACAGATGAAAGGAGATGATCGAGTGGCCTATCCATAGTCAGTGAGATAAATTAGTTGAGAGCAGGCCGTAAAGATTGAGTTAAAGGCCTGATAAAGAGCTTTCTGGAGTTCTAATGAATGCCGAAGTGAAACGGTGGACAGGACAGCTCTGCAATCACCCTGTGCTGAAGGTGACCCATGTAATGCACTTTTCTTGCCTGATTCGCTTGGAGTGTGTGGTTCCTGGGAGAAATGTCAGGCAGATGGTGCGAGGGACAGCATTATCTAAGGCAGGCGGAGATGCTTCTCTTTAATGAAAGTGAGGATTGTGGTCTGTAACAATCATTGTGGAGCAGCAGCTTTTCACAGCGCTCTCGCATAGCTCCTGGAGAACATTACTGGAAGCTGACACTCATAGACATGTTTCGTCTCTACAGATAGATGCTTTTAAGTGGAGTGCTGACTTGCAGATTTGCAAAAAAGATAAAAAGGGACAGTAATGGTCTAAGAATGGTGTTCGCAAAGTAATTTTATATATTTTTTTATTTGAAATAATGGGAAAACTATGATTGTAATATAGTCAAATACAGCTAGAGAATTTCAATTAAAGCCTCCACTTTTGGCCAGGTTACAGATCAGAGTCTGGTCTACCAGTGTGCCAAAGTTTCTCAAAAAAGCTACTTTAGACTCCAACGGTGGAAGAGGAAAAGGAAGAATAATAAATTGACCAAAAGAAACAATAGGGGCCTTCAGCACTTTGCACCCTGGTCCCTTAAGTGGGGTGTCGACTTGCATATTTTCAGACATCCAAGATAAAAAGGGGCAATAAAGGTCTCCAAATATATAAAAGGAAAAGCTGCACACAGGACGACAAGGACCAAAAACGTCTGAATGTCAAATGACTTGACTATAGGAACGCTCTTCCCATCTGTTTCAAATACCAATAACAGGCCAATCAAAGGTCTTCATCTTAAGTGAAATCATACTCTACGTGTTTGAAAAATATCAGTATTTGATTTTTTTTAATCAGTACTCAAATTTTCTTATCTACTTTTAGTTTATTTTCTTTACCTGCAGAGCATCGTAGTAGAGTTTCTTTCCTTCCTCGTCAATTTTGTCCGACATGATCCATGCCTTCAGAAGGTATTCGTAGAAACTGTCTCCTAAGCCTCCAACCGACACATGATCTGCAACAAAGGAATCAGGAAACCTCAGAACGTCCTGAACAGTTAAACAATCCGGCTTTTACAGAAATAAAAACTCTGCAGGTTTCCAGACGAAATTCACGACAGCATTCGTGTGAGGAATGAACTTTGCATTTCTATGGTTTTAAGCTTTAGATCAAGCTCTACATGTGTGTGATGAGAAAATAAATGTGTGTTTGTGGTGGTGCGACCAAATGAGTCCTGTCCTTTCCACTGTGTGTGAGAGATGAGTCTGTGGGTCGAGCAGCAGTGCTGCCGCGTGATTGTCTGATGATTGAGCTCATGAATATTTATACCTCATTAGGAGCTTGTTTGTGTGATGGATACTTCCAGAAAAAACACACACTATGAAGCTAATAGTCAGAAGAAATACATGGAAATTTGCTTTCGTTTATAGTCTAATTACAAATGTCAAAGGGCTTCCCATTTTGTCAGCGATGTTTTCTGTTTAGTTGCTTCTGGGAGGTAAAATTATACAACGTGTGAGTCAAAACGTTCACCGGGGTGCAGTGAAAAAAATGATCCAATAATAGCTAATACTTAACGTTTATATGCTCACAATCCTAGAAAAATGTTCTTTTGAGGTTTCACTTAGCACAAAAGATGATGAGACTCTTACAACTTGAGTAACAAAAATATTAAAAAAATATAGTGGACTTGAGAAAAGGCACGAAACAAAACAGACACGAGGGTCTTAAGAAGAATTTCCAAAACTAGAATCAAGACTTGAGCTAAGCACAGACTCACTGGCTTCAGAGCAACTCGGCTGGAAGGTTCAGGACTGAACACAGAACATCGAAAGCAGAGGGCAAAACACAGGTGCTAGCAATGAGGCTGATTGTCCATGTTTCCAGCGATGGTGAGGGCAAGGGCACCACCACCAGTGTGGGAGAGGCAGTGCATGGCAGAAGCGCCCCCTGGTGAGTCCTTACAGCTGTTATTTAAAAACTATGCATTAAATGACATTTTACAAATCAGATCTATTTTCTAACATTTTTTTATTTGTTCATGTATTTAAATTTAGTTTATTAAATATTTTACATTTATATTGGAAATTGCTTTTCCAATTGGTTGTTATTACTCATTTGAAATGTGCTTTCTTGTTTATTTATTTATTTATTGCATTATAGATTGTTTCTCATATACTGGCTCTAATGTTGATTGCTGTCTGGTGCCCTTGAGTGTCATTAAATTATTATTAATATTACTATATGAACAATACATAACCCACTTTGTATACAAGAGATACCTTGCTATTTAATGTTACGTGCGCTAGCTTCACAAATGTTACTGTTGCCCCCTAGTGGCTGATGATATTACACAATATACACTGTAAACTCTCAAAACCTTTGTGCCCTTAAAACATCTGAGCTGACTAATCCTACTTTTTAAGGTAAAGTGCCCAAAAATGTGACTTTTTGTTTATTAATGTTATGATCCGTGGCTGAGCGTATTTCCTTGGTTTCTGACAAATAAAAACTTTTTATATAAAAGATTTTCCTGATCTCTTGCATTTGGGCTCTCGCATCTAATGCAGTGACAAAGTATTTAACAATTCAGGAATTAAAAATTGTAATTTTTGAGTACCGTTGACCTAAAAAGTTCAAGTCAAGTCACTCTCACTAGCCACTATACCACCAGTAATCAGGTCCCACAGATTAATTTTGGGTAATTTGAACTTTTCATCTGATTTGAACAAACCCCACTTTTGAAGTTAAATAAACATTTATAGAAACATTTTACTTAAAAAGTACAGTTTATTTAAGTTATTTAGGTTTTGGTTTCCATTTTTGAGTACTGTGAATGTATCTTTATTTGAAATATTTTTATTACATAGGTTTTAGGCATTCTTTAGTTTAATTTTTAATTAAACAGGATCTATTTATTAATAATGTTTAATAGTTAGAATTAAATAGCCTAAAATTTACAGTTGAATTATTATACATTGAATTAGTTTTACTATAATATCTAACAAACGAGGCTAGACTATGACGAGGCAGTCTGCTTTGAAATGCATCCAGAGTCCCTCCAGAGCAGCAGAAAAGGGGACGGCTAAAAGAAAGAGGTCTAGATGCTATATTATAAAGGATTGCCATTTCATGTTGTTTCATTAAGGTCAACCCTGCAGCTGCTAGCCCTCAGAGTCCGGACATGACAACTGACCCATATGGAAAGCCCTTCAGGACTGTTCTGGGCAACTTGCGTGAAGCTAAAAGACTGACAGCTATTTTTAAGTGCAGCCGTACGTTCTCATCCCATCCTCCCTGCGGCCTGCTGCCATCTCACATCTTCTTTGTTTATGGCCATCCAAATAAAGGACTTTTGTCAAAAAGGAGAAAAGAAGCGTTCGCTCTGATGCAGAAAAAGAAATCTTGTGTCACATTCTGACAGTTCAAATCGTTCCCTTTTTTAATATAGCGATGTTCCTCCATCAGAATAGTGTTAACCCAACAGCACACAGAAATATCATCATCAAATGCTGCTGTCACTGCGGACCACGTCGTTAAGACAGACCCTTCTCTTTGCTGATAAATCCCCAATAGGGCAGACGGAAAAAACCAAGCCACCTTGACACCAGCATAAAGCACCCCACACTATTCATGTGTGTCATCCAGCGGATAAACGAAGGGGAAGAAAGAGTATATTTCTGAGTGTGATACATAATTAACCCTGGAAGACGATATGTGGTCAGAGTCATAACATTTCTTGACAGTTTCAGGGTTTCCAGCTGTCAACTCGCAGTTTCAAAAGACTGTCTACTCCACTTCACACAAGCTGCCTGAAAAGTGCACAAAGTTTCAAAATTAACAATAAAAGTCAGACCACAGTAATCAGATTAGTTTTAAATGTGAATTCTTTCACTTGAAAAGATCCTGAATTGAGCCACATTAGAAGCAAGTGGAGGCTCGATGTTCTTCTGGACTTTCTTTCAAATGGAATCCAGTAACGAAAACATTTCCATTTTCTCTCATTGTTTTAGTGATTACAAAACAATGATTTCAAGGACATTCAACAATTTTGTTGAACAATTTTGAGCTCAATTTGCCACTGAGGTGCTCACAGAAACATTTGAGAGACTTAAGGTATAAATGTTTTAGCTGAAAACACATTTTCCTGTTTCCTGTGCTTTTTCAGGGCAAAACCCAATAATGGAGTGTCTCCAGATCCATTTGCATATTACATCTTTAAATGTTGGTAAAACGGTAACCACACAATGTAAAACTGTAATTCTTTTTGCTGGGAAAACTGGAGAAGTGGTGAGAAATATAAGCGTTTTTTTTCTCACAAATGGGGGCATTGAAAATCCAGACGCTGGTGTTTATAGAACTTAAAACTTCATCAGTCAGTAAGATTTCCACATCCAAAGAAGGGAGTAAAATTTATGCACAAATCTGGAATATCGCCAAAAGAACAAAATCAAGAACAAATGTAAGTTTATGCATTAGGTTTAATATATATATATATTAAATTAGTAGCGTCTTAAGGACGTATATATACGAAACACAATTTGCAGAGTCAAGTCATCTCGCAGGAGACGGGAGACTGCTCTTTGAAGAACAACTTTGACGACAGACTTCAGGTAAGGAATTTTAAAAAGGCCAAAACAACATTTCAGATGTTCACTGAAATTGTTCCATTGGTTAGTCCATTGATGCCGCCCCATCATGCCCCAGTTATTGCCATTGCATTGGGATTTATTCAGTAAATGCTTTTCCATCAAAGTTTTTGTCAATATTCCTAATCGGACTCAGTTGTGCGCATAATTTGTTTTATACACATTTTCAAAATGTATGCGTGTTTTTTATGCAATATTCCAAAATGTTCATAAAAATAGGTGGATGGAAACGCAACTATTGACTGTATAAGCCGTGAACCAAGACTTCTAGATGGCGTTCTTCACTGCTGTATGTGTGCACTTGGGTTTAATTCACTCTATAATATCACTCTGTCTCTTTCACTATATTGATGACTATACAATTTGCTTATTTTACATTTCTAAGTCTTGAAAGCTGAGCAATGAACACATTCAAAACAATTTGCTGTGGTTTGTGCAGTCTTTGTGCGTTTACAGATTTCCGGGAAACAGCTATATTTCTGTGTTTAGAAAAATATGTGGTTTACTAGAAATTTGCCACTTTTTAAAGGTAATATTGCCCTAACTCCATACATATTCTTATAATCTGTGATATAATTATATTGAATTGAATGCTGACGAATGTAAAAATGTAAAAGCATGCTCTGGCAGGTTCTAAGATGAGGGTTTCACAGGTTTCTCGAGTTTTTATAAGATTATAAAAAGATTTGTGTTGTTGGTCGTGCAGGTCTTTAGATTTGGAATTCCAGTCATGCACCATAGGGGCTCCGATTTTGACGTGAACAAAAGAGCCAATTTCATTGGTGAAACACGACACATCTCATTTTGTTTTTCGGCGGCAAAACATTGCTGGTGCACAGAATTCAGTGTGAGGACTCCAAGTATGGCACTAACTTCGAACAACCACTTTGGTTAAATTAGCACACAAACATTTTTTTTTTTAAATCAACCAAGAAACTGACGGATGTAAGTTGATGAACTTACGCTGGCCCCACTGTCCGCTGTTGGGATTCAGATAATTTGGGTACAGTCCTTGAGGCTTGTCCAGGCGGTTCAGCACTTTTCTGATGTTCATCACCTACAAAAGCAGAACACATGACTTTTACATCATCAGTTCATCAAACTACAGCCTGTCTGATGCCTCCAGTCTCTTCTGCAGGCGACAGGACTCATAAATCCACAGACTAGGTCACTTTCACAGTTTGCACAGCCTCATTCAAAGCAATGGTGTCACCAGTAATGGTGTCATTTGTCTGTGTCTATATCGCAGGGCATGTCAGCGGATTTATTTGCTGAGAATCAGATGGGAGCAAATAGAGCATTGGGGCTGGTAGCAGAAGTCATTCTTGGCCAGTATGTTTAGATCATGCTCAGGTTGGGATTGTGGACCTCTACTCACCTTCTCTGCAAACACAGGTTTCCCGGAGAGAGCGCTGAGGTGCATGAACTCCAAATGCAGCGTACCGTATTCGGCCAGAATGCTGCTCCCTCCTGAAGCCCAGGGCCAGTTTCTGCCAACCCCACTGCAGGAGAAAAAAAAACAGAGCTTTTTGAAAGAAGAAAGGAGTGTTACAAAGCTGTATTTAAAAAATGGCCCTAAAGTGAGGGGAGAGTAGCCCTTTGCAGTGGAGTTTAAAACCATACTGAACTCTTGATAGCCCTTGTTCAGAAGTTTAAATTTTTTTTAAATAATTATTAAGAAGCAGTCAATAAAACATGCAGTAAGTCCTGTCTCCCGCCAACTATCTACACAGAGATTCAGCTTCCTGTGACTAGTGCACATTATACTTAAAGTAATCACTAACTCATTGATTGCTGTTGAAATTACGTTTGTTAACATCTGTATTTGGTCTAAGCACAACTCAGAGATATCTCTATCACTAGCAAAACTCTTAGACTTGCACCTTGTGGAAAAAAATAGAGATCCCTTTAATTTGTAGACATCTGCAAACATTTTAAATGGAAGAAAGAACTGTAGATATGTCTAGGATACATTATGACTAGTCACGTTTTAATTATTGCTAGTGAATACAGCTTCACATCCGAAATGTACCTTATTTCCTTCCTGAAACACTAGCTATTAGCATTGCTTTGCAAACTCTGTAAATAACGTTTGTGTGACTTTCTCTTTGTTAACTATTCTGTAAATACACTTGCTTTTGTCTCACTGTTGTATTCTAATGAATCCCAAATAGAGCTCTGCCACTTTCTCCTAACATTAGCCATTTTACTCAATGGAGTGGTGAGAAAGCCAGCTACAATATGACAGATTACATTACATTTAAGATCAAATGCCTTTCCTACAAAACTATGGGAAAAAAAGATACAGGTTCAATGGGGTTTTGCTATTTAAGATACTTCAATTAATAATTGTGATTAACACAGACTATTGTTTATTAAGTCTTTATGTTTCTGGTGCCTTGTTTAGGTGTGAATACAAACCCAAGCTCCAGGCTTTACATCAGATCATTCTGTGATTGGACCCCACCTTTTGGCTGCAGGTGTATGACTTACAAAAAAGTTGGATGTCTACATCAAAGTATTTACTTCATAATTAAAGAAACCTGCTTCTTGATATGCCAAGATCTCTTGGTCTTCCTACCAGGTGATAGAACAATGGATTGATATTGCAAAAGGCATAGAAATGAAATGAAAAGCAATGTATCTACTTTCAATTTTCTAATATATAGTTTAAGTGATTGAAATCAACAACTTGTTTTCCTTCATATACAACGATACAAAAAACAGCAAAAAGAGCGGAGGGTATCTGGCTGTCAATCAATGTTGGTGGGCGGGGCAATCACATCATCGCATGTGGAATTTGGATCCCATTATACTTTTACTGAATGAACAAAATCCAATCTAATACAAATGTATTTACACATATCCACCTTCCAGGATAATGAAATTTAAATCAGTATATTTCTCACCCTTCTATTTGGTGACAAAATTAGTGAGCTGATTTACCCAAGCATCCTTAATCACACTCCTTGCATGGTTGTCAAGAACATTTCACAGCATCATGTCACAAAGCGACCCATGGTTTTCCTCCAGTGATTAGCACCACCTTAACTGACTTCCTCTGGCTCTCATCCACCATCACTAAACTCTAATGTGGAAAAGGAAGACACAGACTGGAGCAGCTGTTGCTATCCTGACAGCGCATTATCTGCTCTGCACGGGCCTCTGTGTCCACACTAATTATGAAGATAAACTACTGCTGAGTAATGACACCCAATCCCAGCTCTAAAAGAACGAGACTGGCCACTTTGTTTTAAAGACTAATTTGACAAAAAAGACTGTGAAAGTTATTTACGTAATTAAGACGATGAATTACCAACCATAGCTCTGCCCAGGAAGAACGAAGCGCTACTAAATACGCTGGAGGTTTCATTGTACGAGAGGCGAATGGGAGGCATGGCTGTATAATTGATGGGTAGTGGTTTCGAGTCTAAGGGAATGTTTTTGAATTCCTAAGAGGAAAAAAGGCGTCATACTTCAGACTAGGGCAGGAAACACATGCAAACACCTCTGGAGTGTTGCTAGCGGTGTCATCATTTTTTACACCCCGCTGATCTGCCACTGGCATCACGCATCAGGTATTTGTGGGTGAAAATTACTCTGTGCCAATGTGCAAATGCATCAAATTCTTACAAACAACTTCTATATTCGAATTACAGTCAAACTGTATAGTAAAAAACTGGACACATTTAACAAAATCTACCAAATATATATCATTTCATAACTTACGCCCTATTTACTCTTGATTAGCATCATCTATGGACAGGTTTAGAAATGATCTCCAGACTCTTTTGACGTTTGAAAACAACAACAACAACAACAACAACAACAACAACAACAAAAAACTTGGTAAATTTGGATGTTGGCTTGAAAAAAGGACTGTTTGGATGAGCAAGATGGAATGGTTGCCAAGGTAGAATTTTTATTGCTATGGAGGAGTCGTTGACATCATACAAAGTTCACCATGCCAATATAAACAATATAAACCAACTCCCATGTCTGTATGATTTTCCTTACTTGAGATAGTGATATGGCAAATTGGTTGCTATGGTAAATAGTCAGGTTGCTATGGAGAACACAATGTTTCCTTTGTCACTATGAGTTACATAAACCAACTCCTGTGTGTTTATCATTTACCAAAGCTGAGATAGAGTTCAGAAAATTTGGTTGCTAGGGTTAACAGTTTGGTTGCTAGGGATATCATAAAAAAGCTCATACTCCTATTAATTTTAAGCGGCCATTAAGTCACATATGTACAAGTGGTACAACTTTTAACCCCTTCTAGAAGGGTTCTAATACATTTGCACAGTGGTTGGAATGTCGATGACCAAGTTTTTCCTATTCCACTATTTATTTTATGATCCATTTATCGCATCATTTTATAGAATTTCATATGTTGGATTTTATTCTTTGGATATTTTTGATGAAATTGTGCCTTGTTAAGGTGCTCACATGCTTAAACTTGCCCCTCGGGCATAAAGAGAGTTTTCTGAATTAGATTAAAAAAGGTGCTTTAATAATTCCGACAACAATGTGCATTTTGAAGGTTAAAACTTTGCTCAGGCGTATGTCGCTCCTATGATTCTGCCGAACACTTCTCCGCAGACAAAAACAAAACAGTCGAACACCAACTGTGCCCCTCAGGGCGAGTGCGCTCCTAAGCAAATGTTTGAGTAGAGCCCTGAGCTGTGCCAAACCAATTTGTTTTTCATTACACAGATGATTACAGTGTGTATCAAATGTAGGAAAATGAAGGGACAGAGGAGTTCAGGAATGCAAATAACAAGTAATTAATGCGCTTCCTTTGCATAGATTTGGCTGCTATTCAGTTTGTTTGCAACTTAAACACAAACTTTATGCTCGTGTCTCAAGAATTATAAAAAATAAACATCTAAAAATATTTCATAATTTTCGAGTTCCTAGCTAGAAGCCCACTTTTTACTAAAAATAATAAATGGATTATTTAGAAAATTCAACAGTTGCTTTTTTTGTAAATAGTTTAATTAATGTAAAATGTAATCATTTATTTTTTATTTGTATCCAATTGCTTTGTAAGGTTGCTTTGCACTCTTACACATGTTATACTTTAAAATAACTTTTGAAATAAAATGTATAATACATTTACATAAAAGAACGGTCGATATTTGTAGGTTGAAAATGGTAAGAAATCCCACAAAATTTTTATAATAAGCATCACACTAATAAACAAAACATTTTAAAAAGAAACTCAATTGAATACAAAACTTTCCATAATCATTTAATTAACTAATATTTTCACTGTTTTAACTGTCACTGCTAAACTGCACTAAGACCCTTACGCTAAGAACGTCTAGTTTGATGTCTTTTAGAGCGTATAATGTAACATTAAGAGCGCATAGCTAATGTTTGTGCCCTCAGAGCTTTGTTTCATACATAGTTTTATAACATTTATTGTGTTTCTCAATAAAGTTTCAAGCGTTTTGCAGACTTTAGTTGACGTGTACTTTAGCTTGCAATATATTGCAACTGTCTTATTGGGAACTATACTTCATTCTGGCTTAGTAAAATGTAAAAAAAATAATAATTTTCCACTTTTAATACAACAAAATATGGTATACTCAATATCTATAAACTCATCAGTATTTTTACTGATATGCTACTGGTCTTATCTGATTCAAAGATCTATGTAAGCTATTTGGGAGTCTCTGATATCCCAAAATGCCTTGCTCTCTGATGCTGTTTCCGCTGTTGACGTAGGTTTGAGTTCAGTTCATATTTTGGGTCAACAATGTGGTCTCAGTTTATAGCACCATGGCTTGGGTTACACGAGCCGTGGGAACCGAATACCTTGCGTTGTTGTACGTTTACTCAGGCAGTAACAGATGAGGAGCTAGCCATTGTGGTCTCCTCGTTAGCTGTGTACCAGTATCTTCGAAAGCTCGGCATAAAATCAAGTTTTAGTGGAAACAAGCCAATTTACGTCTATCGATGAATTTTCTGAAATGGCATCAAAGGCGATTTTATTGTGTGCATGCCTTCGAAACATGACACAGTCCTAAAGGAAGTTATTTCCGTGCTGTCTTTCTCTGTAGGCCCTCAGTCTGTCCCTAGCAGTAAGGGATACGTAACAAATTATCTGCCAAAGCCCTGAGAAAATACCATTACCCTGAATAATTAACTCGAGCCGGAGTGAAACACGAACTCCGGCGAATGAAGCAGAGCTCATGTATCCTCAGGCTGCGACAGAATTTCGTCTTTGTGTTCCCCACCAGACACGACACGCTCTCCATCTCTCTCGTTCACAACCACACATTCCTTTCTTGTAGACCCGGGGCCGGAAACAAATACTATCATTTACAGAGATCTATAAAGGTGTCGTGCTCCACAAAACCGTGATATTGATCCGGGAGAGGGACAAAGGGTCGAGCTGCAGAGATGTTTGCAAAATATTTTTCTCTTTTCGTAGTTTGGACATGTGACTGGATTTGCATTTGTGACTTATGTTTAACCAAAAGCTACTATTCATCCACCCATTCATCCATCCATTCACTGCTCCACCCATCCATAGCTCCATCCAACCACCATCCATCCATTTACTGTTCTATCAATCCTTTGCTCCATCCATCCTCTGATCCACCCATCTTCTGTTCTATCCATCCATCATTCCATTCACTGCTCCATCCATCCATCTATCCATCCATTTACTGTTCTATCAATCCTTTGCTCCATCCATCCTCTGATCCACCCATCTTCTGTTCTATCCATCCATCATTCCATTCACTGCTCCATCCATCCATCTATCCATCCATTTACTGTTCTATCAATCCTTTGCTCCATCCATCCACTGATCCACTCATCTTCTGTTCTATCCATCCATCCATCCATTCACTGCTCCATCCATCCATCTATCCATCCATTTACTGTTCTATCAATCCTTTGCTCCATCCATCCACTGATCCACTCATCTTCTGTTCTATCTATCCATCCATAGCTCCATCCATCCATTTACTGTTCTATCAATCCTTTGCTCCATCCATCCACCGATCCACCCATCTACTGTTATATCCATCCATCCATCCATCATTCCATTCACTGCTCCATCCATCCATCCATCCATTTACTATTCTATCAATCCTTTGCTCCATCCATCCACTGATCCACCCATCTTCTGTTCTATCCATCCATCCATCCATCCATCCATCCATCCATCCATCCATCATTCCATTCACTGCTCCATCCGTCCATCCATCCATTTACTGTTCTATCAATCCATCCATCCATCATTCTATTCACTGCTCCATCCATCCATAGCTCCATCCGTCCATCCATCCATTTACTGTTCTATCAATCCATCAATCCATCATTCTATTCACTGCTCCATCCATCCATAGCTCCATTTATCGATCTATTTACTGTTCAATTTAGCAATCATCTGCTCCAACTATCCATCCATTCACTTCTCCATCCATCAATCCATCCACTTCTCCATCCACCCAGACATGTATCCATCTATCCACTCATCCATCCATTCACTTCTCCATCCATCAATCCATCCACTTCTCCATCCACCCAGACATTTATCCATCTATCCACTCATCCATCCATTCACTTCTCCATCCATCAATCCATCCACTTTTCCATCCATCCATCCACCCATCCATTTTTTTAAAGCACATAGAGGCAGCAATGCTAACACCAGACTAAATAAAATGGAATGATGACAGAAAAATGACTATTTGTTCTTCCTGATAACAAATTTTTGGGATCATGGGAGAATCCGAAGTGACCAGGGATGACCACCGGCTCTCTAACATTTCAAACAAATTCTGAACAAAGCGGTTAAATGTAGAGAGCGGTTCATTTGAGATTTTTTACTAACACAACTCCCCTGTATATAACAGCCCAACACTTCTTGCATGATCGCCCAGCTTGAGTCTAACCATGTCTGCGCCTCCGCCGTTATTCATATTAAACAGGGATTATCGAACAGTGCTCAAACCATTCCTTACCCCATGACGTCTGTTTAACCTACAGTGCGATTAAACCGTAGAGCATTTCATCGAGGGCAAGTGAAGAATAGATCAAATGGAGGAGGCAGAAAGGGATTCCTCTTTATTATTGGAGCCCCCATTATTCTGTTATTTCCTTTTAAAACAGAGTCAGAAGAAACGGCCTCATCAATCCCAATCAAAAGCATCACGCTGACATGAAAATCCTAGTTATGCAACCATTACATATGCCTGCAATAAACGAGCGACTGTAATAATTCTGAACTATTATGAAACACCATTAAAACGTCAATTTTGTGCAGAGGAAAATGTTTGTAGCAAACCACATGCTGCCAATCCACAGCACACATGACGCTTAGAGCTCTAACCTCCAATGAAGATCTCAGCGAGGTGCAAGCATCCAGCGGTTACGGTCTTGCTATTAGTGATGCAAAAGCGCACTGCGAAAAGCACATTTATCCACCTCAACAGAAACCAGTGGTGATTCTCACAGAGTAACTGTCCTGAGTGTTTTAAAAACATTGATGCGTGCACCTGAACATCCTTTTCAGAAAAAAGCAAGGCAGAGTCATTGCTAGGGGGCTCTATTTTATTATCACTTATAAGTAAAACTTATAAGTAAAATACACTGTTGTGCAAAAATGCTGTAAATGCAAAGTGAAAACAAAAAAATAAAGAAAAATCTGAAATCAGTCTGCATTAATTCTTATTGGGACACAAAAATGAGGGAACTTTTAGGATTACAGTGAGGTGTATGATGAAAGCTTCACCAATTATTCCAAAGAGATACTAATGATCACCAATTTCACACATAGGTTGAAAAACAGTCATGAATTGATACAGAAACAGCTGTGTAGGAGGCTTAACACTTGATGAAGTACGGCCAAATTACAGTGAGGTTGTAAAAGCAAAGCAACAAGACACGAGGTAGTTTTACTGCATCAACAAGATTTCATTCAGACATAGCAGAAGGGTGTTTGATTTAAAAGCACAACTTATTTTCAAGATTTGAAATTCACATGCATTACTTATAATAATGGATATTACATTATATTTCAGATGGTTTAAATTTGTATAAATATAAAAATATATATTATAATCGTAATATATCTTTGGTTGAAATTCTGGTCACACTACAATATTTTTGCAAATGTGATTTTGAGTATCACTCAAAAAACTGACCTCAAAACAGCGTCATTATTTTGTCTTTTTTTTTTAAATGAGAGAACCCTATCAATAGAGCAAAAATTAAAATGAATTAATAGAAAAAAATATTTTAAAGTAGTTATATTGTTACTACTTTAAAGTAGTTATATTGTTACTACGATATTGTTGGTTTGAAACAGACATTACAAGATTTGTGAGAAAATCGATTATTTTAGAGACACCAAATCAGTGCCATCTAGTGGTGGAAATAAGAAATAACTCTTCGAAGTACAATTCCTGTGAGATGGCTTGTATTGTTCTGGCACAATGGCTCCAAAAGTTCTTAGAACAGTGTACTGGAAAGGTTTAGGAGAGGTGAGCCTTTTTTTTTTAACAATTTTTGATCTTGCCATTGCTTTTGGGGCATTTTTAAAATTGTATTTGGTCTCAATACTGTTGTAAAACATAAAAATTGTTATTCTCATTTTTTATTTCATTTCAGACAAAATTTACAACTCCACAATATATTTTGTACAATTTCATGTTTGTTGTGAAATTATTGTGTAATGTAATTAAATGTACTGTAAACAAGAAGGCTCAAAAGGGTTATAACACAATTAATTATAAATGTAATGAAATTAAATATGCAATTATAAAATATACTTCCATAACTAAAATGATTATGCAAATTAGTGTTATGCCAAACAAATGGATGCAAAACTAATCTGACCTATACTGGTCCAAAATAAATCGACCTCATAAAACTGGTCACAAGATAAAAAAAATACATTTTTGTAGAAGCACCGCTAATTTTTAAGGTGGATCATGTCATGTCTTTTTGCCTGTACCACTTATGCAAAGATATTGTAGAAAATATATTTGAAATGGTGCGATAAAATGTTAAAAGCATTGCTTTATATTTCTCGCTTTCAGCGACAGCTTTTCTCTTGCCCAAACAGCCGGCAGAACTCAGCACTTTCAATCCAGAGATGGAAGTTAAACAGAATTAAAAGGATGTCAGACAGGAAGCATGGTAAATTTGATTTGGAAATCTTTTATCTGCCTCTCAAGCTCTCAAAATGGCACCAGGATGGAGTGCGGAAGAGAGATAAGCCGGGGAAAAGAGCACTGTGAAAATACTTCTCCGAGCAGAGGACACTGAATAACTCTCCAGCGACGGAAGTCTGCAGCCTCACCTCCCCATGACCAGATGGGCTCAGACTGACAGGTAAAGTTTGATGACGAGTGGTGTCGGAAAGGAGACATGTTTCTCTTCGTGGTAGTAAGCGATGTAGAACTTTGAGTAAAAATAGAGAAAAGCTGCAGGATGCTTGACTTTAAACAAGGGAAAGGGAAAAACATGTTTATGCATGAAGGAAAATGTTCACTCTTGAATAATTAAAGAGCAGCAAAGTGAAGTTTGGATGAATTCGGCTCAGTGAGAAGCAGTGAGAGCAGGTACCAAATGAACGAGGTGCTGGTTTTTAATGGGTTTCAAAGTGACATGATTTGCGGAAAAACTTTCATGGATTAGATTTTCAGCAAAGATGTACAGTGTTTTCAGTATTTTTCATGGTTGGTAAAAAAACAATCCTATAGATTCATATTTAAAATCTCTGACACTCCAGGAACAATCAGTAACCATAGACAACGCAGATAAACATAAAAAAAACCCTGAAAATTGGTGGATTTTATTTTTATCAGTAGCCACGTTTCCATTTAAAGACGCTGATTAAATTTATGAGCAAAACTGGAATATTGCATAAAATATTTCCATTCAACAAGTCCAAAAGAACAAAATTGCCACTTCCTGATACATTGGCACCAAATATCAAAAGAAAAAAGGAAGTTGCTGTATAACGAGGCCTTTTTTTCAGAGACCGCTTCATCACCCCACTTATCTAGTTCCGAATGTAAGTTTAAATTGAAATTCCCACAACTTAAATGGGACTAGTGCTGGGCGATATGACGATATATATCGTGGGGACGATAGAAAAGTGTCTATCGTCCTATTTCTCTTCTATCGTTTCTATCGTTTCTAACCTAATTTTATCAATTACTAAAGAAAATATTGCATTAAATAGGCTATGACAAATGTATGATATGTCTTGTGGCTATGCAATGCATACTCTACCCTTTTAAATAAGTGACAATCAAGAATAAAAATGAATTTTTTCGCAAAGAAACGTCTTGTGATTTTGCGACGTGACTCTTTACGTTGTTGCGACATGCTTTACGCTAGTTAACTCGTGAGTGCTCAAAGACGGAGACGCAAGAGATGAATGCCCGGAGTCGCAACAAATTGAAACAGCTACGCAGGCAGCAGCCCAAGAAGTTCTTTTACCGTAACGTGGGGTACATCAGTGATTTGGTTGCATTTTGGCTTCAAGAGCTCCGACGCAGAGCAGAAGACAGTCATCTGCAAACTCTGCCAAAAAAACTGTTTCCGCGCCTGACGCGAACACAACAAACCTCTTTTACCACTTGAAGAAGGTTCACGAAAAAGAATACTGGAGAATCGAAGAAATGTGATGTAAAGAAAGTTGTGAAACAGCCCGGGCAAGTGGCGAGAAAAAATATAGCCAGCCTAAAATTAAAGAGTCTTTCATAAAATGCACACCGAAAAAAAAAACGTCCCAGCGCCATAAAGAAATCACATGTGCCATCTTGCATTACTGTTGTAAAGGCATGATCCCCATGTATGCAGCTGAGAAGGGTAGCTTCCGAGACCTCGTCAAAGTGCTTGACCCGAGGTACGTTATGCCCAGTCGTAAGCACTTCAGTAATGTCAAGTTGCCTCGCTTATATAACGCATGCCGGGCCCAAGTAGAGAAGGATGTTTGCAGTGTGGTCCATTATTTAATTTTTTTTAAATAGTTTATTTTGATAATACTATTTAAATAACTATGATGTGGTTAAAAAAATGTGAACGCTACTGTAGCTCTACCTCCACCACATCTGTTGTCATTTGATACGTTTACATTGCTGCACTAAAATGTAGTTTTTCTCATTTGTGACAGTTCAGTTAAATGTCACTTCAAAATAAAGTTGCAAAAAGAAGTATGCAATGATATTTTTGTCAAACTTTTCAGAGAATAACTGAAAACGTATTTTATTGTGGCATATCGTGATATATATCGTTATCGTGATATAAAATAATCCATATCGTGATATATAATTTTTCCATATCGCCCAGCACTAAATGGGACATGTTGGAAAAGCTCAGAGGTGGAACACTCCTGCTGGAGTCCTGTTTCAGGAATGAACAAAACCCCATTGGAATAAGTGAAAATGATAACACTTTAGTCAAGATTTAAAACCTGAAGGCTACAGCAGAAGACTAGTGACAATTCAGTTTGGCGAGACACAGCGTTTTAAAATTCTTAAATTATAAAACAAGAAAAATACTAATTTTATATACTAATACTAAAGGATTGAGAAAAACGGCGGTAAAAAAGTTTCCTGACCAAAACCGGAGATTTGACAACTTTATAAACTGTGGACATTACCAAAAAATGGTGAGAAATCTATAAAGCTAATAATCTAATAAAGCCTTTGATTTCGCAAAGTGATATATATTTGAAAGCATTTTTTAACGTAACAAACAGACATATTCACAGAAGTTACAGAATGTTCCACGGAATCTTCTCTATGAAAGACGGTCTACAAAATCTGACCTGCATCGCACTTTTAAATGTCATTTGCCTCTCATAATGAGCTGAAAAGTTTTCATCGAGGACAAAGTAACCAAACAATCTTTCAAAGTACAACATTAATCAAAAGGAAAGATCAGTATAAAGATGCAAGAGCCAACACAGTCAAGTCACCGCCTCTTATATCAACCAAACAAATGCTTGATGAAGTCCTAAAACCCCAGATATTGTCAATATTTTCATTATACAATGATTCAGTATTCCGCTCATACAGTAATGGAATTGGTTGAGAGAAAGGTGTGAAGAGAAAGTCAGTCGAAGAGTCTGGCTCCTGTCAAAAGTGGGTCAAGGTTGTTTGTAAAATTAGGCCTTTTCTTGCCTTTAATATCCTGGCGGGAACACGGGGGATCCAGAGCTGACACATGGCATTATGATATGGTCCGTGTAAGAATCACATTCAAATCAAAGTCAGCTTGAGGCTTGCGGCTGCTCACTTAAAATACGTCATGCAAGAACATCCCCTTCGTATCACCATAAATGATGTTTCGTTCAATACAACTACGTTTAAGTCACGGGAGTTCAACTGTGCAGATGCTAAACAAATGCCAGCATGATGAATTGCAGGGTTGTGATTGGTTACCGAAAGGATGAGTCTCATTTGCATGATTCGCAAGAATCTTTGGATTGTTTCTCAGCATTTTGCTCAAGAGAATATTGATGCAATGACTCCCTGGCTGAAGATGGCGTTTGCGGTACGAAAGACGCACTGTGCACCACACGAGGAAACAGACGATGATGACAGAGATGAAATCAGAGAGGATTTGTGACGCGCTATTTCTTTCCAGTTTCCTGTATGAAGTTCATGTGAAAATGTGGGATGAGCTCCACCAAGCGTCAAACTCACGCCAGCAAAAGAGCTAGCTTTACTTGGTCGTTCTCCTTTTGAAAAATGCAAAAGTGCAAAACTTTTTCGTTGACAGCACTCATTCGCACATTTATGTGTTTTTGCACGTTTCGCACATTTATTCGCACATTTATGTGTTTACCGTTCCATCTGTTTAACAGAAATTAAATCATTTCCTGTGGAGCATGATATGTGTTGATCCTAGATGTTGAAACTGGCGATACGTTTGTTTTCATTATTTGACCCACTGTGTTGACATTTGACCCCAATTATGCATTTGAAGTTGGTCGATAATCAGCAACAGCAAGGAAAAAGGGGCGGGGCTTAGAGATAAGTAAACTCTAAGATGCAAGTCTTTGGTTTAAATTGTGCTTAGTGAGTAGTAGGGCTGAAACGATTAGTTGACATTGTCGACAATAAAAATCGTCGACAAATATGTGTGTTGTTGAGTAGTCGTTTGATGTCATGTGACTTAATGTTAGGGTCACGTGTCGCGATTTGTGCGCTATGGCGTTGTTAGCGCTAGAGTGTGATGCAGCTTTCACGAATGCTACTGCAGTATAAGAAAACAGCGTGAATTATGATGGAGTGCAAACGAATCTGAACTAGTAAGTTGTGGGAAAGTTTTACTAAACCTAACCAAAAATGCTGTCGTGTGCAATACATGCAAGGCGGAGCTTGCTTTTCACGGAGAACAACGTGAATGTTGGAGCACTTGAAGAGGAAGCATCCCGGTGTTGTGCCATTTTTCGACTCCCCTCTGCGTGAACGCGCATTCAATCACGTGACTGCACAGACTAAGCCAATGAGAGTTCAAATAAAATATTTACTCGTGAAGACGTTTTGATTTTTATTTTGCTTATATGCCGCGTAGATGTCAAATTTACTTGTAACACATTATTCAACTATAAATATTGTTTAAAAAGTTTAAAAGAATGCAATCCCCTAAACCAAGTTGCTACAGCAGTGAATATTGTAATAATTTATGAATGTACAGCATTATACAAACTTTAGAAGTTTATATTTTATTTGCGTATTCATTAGAATAATAAGCATTTAACGTAAAAACAAGGATTAAACAAAGTAAAAAATCGTTGATGTAAAATAAAAAGCTTTATAGATCCATTCACATTATGGGAAAAAAACTAGTCCCACAATGGGGAATGTCCATTTTAATAGCTTTAAGAGTCAAAAATAGAAATAAAATGAAACACACACAAAGCTTTTTTTTCTCACACCATTCATTATCTTCATTATAAACATGTAAACAATGCTTAGAGAGCACTTGTGTGTAATTTGAGTGTAACAAAATCAGAAAACTTGAAGAAAACAACTATTTCAAAAGCTGAAGTGATTTTCTTATTTTATTTATTAGTTAGAATATTTGAAACACTCATTATTTTAACTAGTTGAAAAAGCAGAATAATCGTTCAAAGGCTACTGATTAATCATTGAAATAATCGATGACTAATCGATTAATGGGTCTAATGATCGATAAATTAATCGATTACCAAAATAATCGTTTGTTGTAGCCCTGGTGAGTAAACAAAGTTAACTAATATATGTAGCGTGCAATAATTCTGCCTCATGAGCTATGCACCACCTCTTGCTTCATAACAATCATTTTGCCGTCTACGATGAGATCTCCAGGCTTCCTCAATTACACATATTCAGCGGAGAATATGGATTCATACCCTGGAAACTGACGATTGCTGTGATTCATGCTCTCATCAGCAGCTGAATATGATTATGATCTGCTCTCCGGAGCTTTCGATGTGCTAGAACACGAGGCTAAATCAAGGATGATGGCACCGTTGAGAACCCCCCAGAACAAACAGCAGCTCCTCAGCGGGGGTCTAAAACCTCCTGTGCCCCAATGTTTCACCTCGTCATGGCTGTGCTTTTTAAATAGCTGAACATTTTCTGCAAATAGCTTCAGTGGTAACTATGCTGGAAGGTTTTCATGTCTGAAAATGCAACTGAAAATACATTTGTAGCTGTAAAATAAACTGTTGTAGTTGTAGCTTGGTTTCTGGTATTAAACCTAGATTGTTACCTCATCGATCAAATGACTACATAAATATTTTTTGTGGAGAGTCATGTGATCAGATGTATTTGAATCCATACAGGAAGTAAACAAATTGGACGCATCAATCTCATATTCAAGAGTATTTTAACAATATTTTAAAAATAAAAACTATATTTCAGTTTAATTATCCCAATTTCAGGTTTCAATTTGAACTTAAAATTGAAAATACTTACTAACATTTTATACTATATATAGTTCATCTATTTTATACTATGTAATTATAATTTTGATATGGATAAAAAGTCTTATTAATTATCTATTTATTTATCTCTTTATAGGGTAGATGTTAACTTATCACACCCAAAATAAGACAAGAATATACTTCTGTAAATTATAGTTCAGTAAATTACTAGAAAATCTGAGTTAAAACATTTTTATAAGTCAACTTTTTTACAAATATCATTGTAATACGGATCAAGAAATTTGTTTGATCAAATGCACTGACATTAATATAGCAAATGGAAATAAAAGAGGTCATAACTCAGTTTAAATTAGACATAACTTTTTAAAACATTTCATAGAGAACACAAAATGCAATTTTTGAAATAAATATATTACATTTTAATACATCTTTTATTATTTTTAATTATTATTATTATTTTATTTTTACCTAAACTGTGACCATTGTGAGAAGCTGCATTAAGATACTTCTGTCGCAGGATGAATACGCTTACATTATCATCGAGAAGCTACAAAAGGGTCTTTGTCGAATTACGCCACAGGTGCCTCGAGCCAGAGTGAACAATAGCATGCTAGCAGATGACATTAGCCATGTGGACAGACTTAATGATGCAGGTGACCCACATGAGGAGCAGAAATGTCTTTTCTACAGAAGCGCTGATAGGAGCACTTGTGCTAAGTGCAGTGATGCTTGAAAGCTATATTTACTGACAGGAAGTGAAGGCCATTTGTCTTGTTGCATTGTTATTAGCGGGTATAAAATAGCAAATGTTCTTAGTCGTTCCATTTACAGCATGTGCCCTTCCCTGCAATTCTACCAGCAGTGAGTTTAACGGAATTGAAATGTTAAAGTAATTTGGAGAGTACGAAAAGCTTTGTTGGAGCAGAAAGTGGCCTGGTTGCGAGCACTTTTTTCAGTCCGATTATCTGGACCTGCTTTAAGTTCGCAAGCGTGTGTGGCGGGTACGAACGTGAAGGCTCGGATGTGTCCGAGTAGACCCCCCATGAGAGGTGAAAGGGAGGCAAGTGGGAGCGATGAAGCTGATTCAGACTAATTCAGACTAAAACAGAATAATTGAAGTAGGTGTGGCTCCAGATAGACTCCTCCCAAAAGACGTTTAATAAACTGTATTTCGTCAAATTTCAAATCTTAAATCACAGATTCAGCACCCCCCCCCCCACACACACACTTCTTGAAGATAAAACACTGGTAAATCGAATACCAATGAAAAATCCATTTTTAGTAGCTAATGTCACCAAATCCTCTCCCCCCACCTCAAACCGCTACAGATTTGTTCTCCTACTTCCTCTTTTCAGCAAGATTCCCTACACTACAGACCACCTCTAGAAATGGTATCAGAATTGTACTTGGTAGTGGTTCCCAGAAGCAGAACAACTGCATTCAAAGTAAACCATTGGGGGGATTGTGGACCCCGGTGTACAAACACGTTCCCTTGAGAAGCTATTACAAAAGTGTTTCAATGCTAAGTGCCATCTAAACCCAACTTTGCCCATTTTACAACCAGTAGTGAACCAAAGCAGAAGGAAATGTTCTCTCTTCAGAAACCTATGGGTAACAGTTACAGAATCTGGACCTGCCCTACATTTGTAAGCATGTGTGGCGGGTACAAATCTGCAGGCTTGCTGACCCCCTTATGAGAGGTGAAGGGGAGGAAGCTGGGAGGGATTAAGCTGGTTTTGGACTGAGTCTTATATGGATGAGGGTTTAATGGAACTATTGCCACAGATCAACACCCCCGGAAAAAGGTTGAGGAAACAGTCTTTATGTTAAGAACATATCAAGTATCAAGGAACATTTAAGAAGAACACAGGTTCAGTTCTTGACGTACACCACTTTCTCGGGTCCTATCATCCACAGACATGGTTTTCTTACCATTGCTATAATGATTACACTTGACTCCACCTAACCTTCAACCCTGATTACTCTACGCTCGAGCGTAACAGACTGTCTGAACAACATCTTGCCATGGATGAAGGCTAACATCTACTGCTCAACATAGAAAAGACAGAGCTGCTGGTTATTTTAGCCAATCCACTATCCAGCATAACTTCACCATACAGCTGGAGTCCTCAACAATCACCCCCCTTGGCTTAGCCCGGAACCTTGGAGTGATCTTCAAAGAGCATATCACTGAAACAGCAGGATTATGCAGAAAGAACAAAACTTCTTCAGGCTCTGGTCATATCTAGACCATACTACTGCAATGCTCTTGTCCAGACCTCTTCAAATGATCCAGAACTCAGTAGCTTGACTGGCTCTCGTGGAACACTGTAGAATCCATGTCTACAATTCAGGAATTATCCAGAAGCACGTCTTATGATTTTCTGACCCTTTTTCTCTCCCAATCTGGATAAAAGTGTCTGCATAAAGTTCAAACAAACACCCCCCCCCCTCTCCCCCTCCCCCATTCTGTTTATTTAGTCCCGTATCTTTGGCACCTCACACAAAGGTGACAGCCAAGTAAGAGCTGTAGAGACCAGATTTGACCTGCTTGGCTGAAGGAAGCCTCAGGAGCTCATGCGGAAGTGTGTTTGTGCATCACTGACCTCTTTAGGTTGAGAAGAGCCCAGGGGACCCCTGTTGGCGTCTTGAAAGCCGGCAGTAGCTTCTCTCCAAGTTCAACAGCTTTTTTCCTGAACACCTGAAGAGAAAAAGAGACACAGAGCTCAGTGTGTCTTCATCCATAACCTGGGGCTGGCCTCGCGATAAACTCTGCATATTTATTCTATCAGTTATATTAGCATGATACTCTGAGTCAGCTGATGGAAAGAGAGCCGCTGATATTCAGCCTAGGGCAGGATCCGGGGAAAGGGCTGATGACGGCAGATAAGAAGAGGGCGTGAGGCTTGCTGTAAACCTGCTGTCTGGAAGCTGGCTCTTTATTCCGCTCCTCTGACATTTCAGAGCACCAGGGAGAAGTCATGAATCCCGACGGGCAGAGGATGTGATGCGTATCCATCTGCTGCTGAGATCTTGATGATCCCAGGCAGACAACTTTGGCTTTAGCCGTTTTATCAACATTAGCGACTGTATG
This sequence comes from Danionella cerebrum, assembly GCA_007224835.1. Taxonomy (NCBI): domain Eukaryota; kingdom Metazoa; phylum Chordata; class Actinopteri; order Cypriniformes; family Danionidae; genus Danionella; species Danionella cerebrum. The sequence continues at coordinate 285,473 of SRMA01027202.1, read as the reverse complement.
ACGTTTAACTGAACCATATGCACATTTTCATTTACTTTAAGAACTATGTCAACTAAATGATGTTTTTATTCCAAATCGGAAATGTTTCCACATTTGTTGTTTTTATTTTTAGATCACATTTAGGAAAGATATTTTTATTCATTCAATCCCATACTGTGGAGTTCTGAATAGCTCATGAACTGCAATGAGCTCTGGTGCATGGCTGGACCAAGTTAATAACCTCTACCACAGTACATTTGCTGTCTGACCCATGTCTTGAGTGGCACAATAAAAACAATACAACCTCTGGCAGACTGTGGCCAACATACAGTACACCAGTCCCAGATGAACGGTATAAGTCTGTATCAACGAAGACAAGAGGAATGCTAGCAATAATTCAGCTTGTATTGCATTTCTCTTGATTCCGTGAAATGTAGGACGGTTTTGAACAAAAAAAAAACCAAAACACTTCAATAGGTTTATCTAAAGTACTGTGAAAAATAACTTTCAGAAATATAAATAATGATTGTTTATTTAATAATGATTGAAAGTAAGAGAACAAAAAATCTAAATCAGTATTTGGTGTTACTAAGTTTGTCTTCAAACCAGCATCAAGTCTATACAGTTATAGTCAAACGTGTGCTTATGATCACCAGCACCACATGTGATGAACTGAAAAAGAAAAAGCTGTTTAGGAGGCTTTTAACAAGGTATTTATACTGCATCAACAAGGTCTCTCCCAGAAACAGATTTAAAGTCTCTACAAACTGTGGTAAGTTCTCCAAGATGTTTGTAACAGCCGCAACTGTAATGAAGGCAAAGGGTGTTCACACCCAAAATGATTATAATCTTGCCTTAAAATAAATAAAATAATGAAAACATTCAAGTATATTTTCAGTACCAGAGAAGCTAATGAGAGGGCAATTTTTTTGGCTCATTTCAGTTTCTTGCTACTTTTACAGAAAGAACAAGGCAAAAGAAAGATAAAAAATAAAACCGATGTGACTCTTCAGCACTGCTGAGCACTAAAACCAGGTTAAAGAAACCTGAAGGTTGCTCGAAAACATCCTTAAAGTGCAAATGTTTATGCGCAGGAGTGAGACAGCATGACTGCTAGCTGAGTGCTAGACACCCACTAAACAAGATTAATGACCCTGTCAGAAGACTCGCAGAGAAGAACCACAAAAGTCTCCACCTGGATTACTGTGACGACCAGAGGGTATGGAGCACACCTGACCTGACCCCTTTAAAGCTACTGAAACCCACTGAACACACGAGTGAACAGAAAGCAATGAGAGAGAAGCTCTAAAGCTAGAGACGGCTTAAACAAAGGCTGTCACTTACACCATTTAACAAAGGCTTCTAGAGAGATAAGGCTGAACAGAAAAGATGCTAATTTTAGTTCATTTAACACACAAATAAGATTTTATAGCACAAATAGTGGTGTATGTGAAATGTAGAAACAAAATACATTATAAACATCTTCGGTTTGCTCTTAGGAATCATGGATTTTTGAGATGTGCACTGATCCAAAAGTAAAACGATGTTTCTGTAATTCATTAAAATAAGCGAAAAGCACTGATTATTATACAAAACAGATTTTCCACTAAAAGATTAACTTTGGTGAAAGGAAATCGATTAAGGGATCAATCTGGATAAAAAGGTCAGTGATTATCAGATTAAAAAACAAAAAAGGGCCTTCTTAAACTATTTTTATGAAATGAAAGGTGCTTCTAAAGAGGGTTTTCATTTTTCTTTCACCAGCTCAAATG
>SRMA01027202.1:221677-283712 GCA_007224835.1 Danionella cerebrum | reverse complement strand
TTTTGATGAGGATCCTGTGGACGTAGAAGCACAAATTATACGAGGTTTTTTTTTTCGTCGGGAGAGGGTTATAAGACCACGTATTGATGTGTTTGCATACCCTAATGAATATTTGAAAGAGCGTTATCGTTTTTCAAAAGATTCGTTAGTTTATTTAACGCGTCTTTTAAAACCGCATATCGCGAATGTGACAAACCGCGGTTCTGCGCTTAGCACAGAAAACATTCTGTGCATAGCACTTAGGTTTTTTGCGTCTGGACATTTTTTGTACAGTGTGGGCGATTCAGAGCATGTGGTAAAGGCAACTGTGTGTAGAGCCGTTCGTACAGTATGTCTGGCACTTAAACAGTTCTTACCCACGTTTGTACAATTCCCTGGCCATAAACTGCTTGTTATTAAAGAGGAATTCCACAGAGTGGCAGGTTTATCCTTTGTAGTAAAATCTATGACGCATATTTAATATTTAGTCATATTATGTATATCTATACATGTATTAATTATTTTCGTAGTGATATAACATATTCAAAAGGCTGTATAAGTCATACTTCATTATTTTGTATTATAATAAAACGGGAGCCAATACCAAATTTGTAATTTAATACACTCACGCATTTACTCTGTCCGTTATTTTTTGTCAAGCCAACTCTCTTGCTTTAGCTGATGCAGCTGTATTGCTTCTTTTTAATATTATTGGCTTAAACTCCTCATAAGCGTGCATTAAAACCTTCAACTCCGCCTCTGTGAAATACGCCGCTCTCTTTTTTTCGCTTTGACTTTCCATGGTGACTCGTGAAATCGGCGATCCATTGAAAATGTCTTTATATATGCACCGTGCACGCGCATTAACTCTGGGTAACCAGTTGGAGGTTGATTAAACTTACTCTTCTCAGGTGTTTTGGAACCGACATACTCATGGTATGCCTGTTTAGGGTAAATCAACCCAGAGGTTATGATTTATCATATGGTAAGTTAACCAAGCTTTCTGGAATACCCCCCAGACCAAACTAATCCAAACAAACCAAATCAAACAAATCTAAACCAAAACAATCCAAAAAAACCAAATCCAATCAAAACCAAACCAATCCAAACTAAACTAAACCAATCCAAACAAAACCAAATCAAACAAATCCAAACCAATCCAGACCAAACAAACCAAATCAAACAAATCTAAACCAAACCAATCCAAACAAAACCAAATCCAATCAAAACCAAACCAATCCAGACCCAACTAATCCAAACCAATCCCAAACTAAACTAAACCAATCCAATGTAAACCAAAAGCAACCAATTCAATTGTGCCTTTTCATTAAACAAATCATAACTACTTCATCATTTTCTAAGTAACCTCGGAACAGTTATTTTAAAAACTTGAACAAAACAACTCATTCATTCATTCAGTGAGTCATTCATCTTCTTACCAGTTTATTCCCTTTTGGGGTCACATTGGGTGAGAGGAGAGGGTACACCTTTAAGAGGTTGCCAGTCCGTCACAGAACACAATTTTTTTTTAAGCTGTTAAGGTCTAAAGCTCACAGACAAACAGCAGAGGAATAATTGATTCCTCCAAAGCTGTGCAAGCATCTTACAACGGGACAGATATACGGTAACACAAGGCTATTGTGCTTCCAATACACCAGGGAAGAATATATAGAACGGTGTTCAGGCGCTCTGACATCATGAAATGTCTCATTGAAGAACTTTGAACTTGTAAAAAAATAAGCTGAAATGTGTTGGACCCATCTCTCTGTGACGCCTGGCAAATACATTTAGTTGTCATGGGGTCGTCTAAAAATGATAAACAGTGTTGTCATAGGGAAGCCATTGAGATGAAAATGAGGGTTTGGCTTAAGAAAAGAGATGGATGGTGGGGAATGGCAGGGAGGAGGGATGGATGGTGATGAAACGGGCCACAGGGATGCACCTGTTCTCACTGATAAAACAGAAAGGCACAGGATGCAGAGACATGCTGACCATCAACATTTCCCATTACCAATAAAGAGGAAATGGACGCGCTGGTGTGGTGTCATAAATCACTGCTACACCCAGTTCTTTGGAATGTTGGCTAGGACTTCCTACTACCATTTCATTATTTAAAGACAATCCAACAGAAACAGAACACAGAAACCTGTTTTTAAACAGGTGACCTTTATATTGTTTTTCTTAGTTAGGAGTTGTCGCCTTGTCATTTGAGCTTCACCTGTGACTAATAATGGATCACGTAGGTATCAGGTGAGCATAAAAAACCCCCACATCAACCAGGATTGGTCAGCCAAGCTACCAAACATGAACATCATTGAACAAGATGAGGTAGCACGCAAGAGGAAGCATGGAAGACGAAACTACAGAATATTGTTGAACTCTGGGGGGCATATAAGACTGCTTTTTTTTTGCTATTCTTGTTGATTTCATCAAAAAATGTTTTCTAATAAAATTAACTTATTTCAGTACATTAAACATCCTTTGGGGGAGTTTTAGCTTGACACAGGACTGTAGAAGAAACAACTGTGACTGGCTGATAACTGATAAAGTTGGGGCTTATTTTGCGACCACACCGATCTTGAGTAAATGTGTCACTCAATTCACTCAACTCCTTGAATTACTAATGTAAACCTTTAAAGATGTATTATATTAACAGTATATTTTCTATCTAAAGAGTGCACTGTTTTGCAAACAAACTGACCCTAACTCCATGAAATGTGACAGATAAAGCACCAGCTCATAACAGAAAAAAGATACCCTCGAGTGCTTCATTTACTGACCTTTAACCAGACTCTGCCAAAAAGGCACACTTGAATCATTCTCACCAGGCGATAAAGTGGTCTAAACCACACAGATCAGATAAAAGGAGTCACTCAGGGACATAGAGAAAGAAAGGTCTGCTTTACACACCTGTCAAAACATTCAGTGAAAAGATATGTCAATGATAACGTTTGCTTTCCTCGCTCTCTCTGTTCTGTCTGGACAAGATACGTGCAAAAGAAGGTCTAATTCAAGCAAATCAACCCTGGGGTTTTGGCCTGACTCATTCAGAATATTCAGTTCATAAGAGTTCATTCATTAAATAAAAGTTTCAATCAGAAAAGTTTACTTCAAATGCTTCAATTTATCTCACTCCAAATGATACAATAGCGTCTATGAATCAACTGGGGAATTGGCGTGATTTAAAGTAAACTGTAAACATGTGTAATTCCCTCAAAATCACATCACTTTATTAACAAAAGACAAATGCCAAAAGCTCTACTTTTGTCTATGTTTTGCGTGATAAAGGGAACAACTTAAGGGAAAAAAAAGAAATCAACTTCAATGTTTGAGGATCAAACTCTAAAGATGTATCTGTTGCTTTAAAAAATTAACAATTTTAATGGTCCCAACACCCTGGAACACTTTTTTGAGATATTAACATGTATAAATTGGTTTATAGAGGTTAAGTTTCAGGGTTTTTTGGGGGTCATTTTGGCACTTACTGTTTTAAAAGCAAGATTATATACCATTGGTTCCAAAGATGGTGGAAAGTCTACTCTCCAACAACTGAGTGGTTTTGTGAATGTGTTAAAACGGCATAAATATCCATAAAGTATTGTTTTCATCCATAAACACGCAGTTCGTAAATCTGGCTGGGTCACTTTTTTTAAAGAGCATTTTTTTCAAATGGTTAATGAAGGGTCCTGCATGCATTTTTGGAGAAAGATGGCGTTCCGATACCGGATCAGGTAAGCATTTCTATTCGGTGGTTCGTCCCTCCAGTGTGCTTTTTCTGCTGCTAAAAGACAAAAATAAATTAAGCCAGCAAATCAATTAACAGTAGCAGTAAAATACAACTGGACTTTTCATCAATAGTGACTGAACAAACTGAAATTCTACATGATGTTGCACCTTATTTTGGGACCATAATATCTGCAACAGCGTGATTGTACTCCTACTGTTAGCAATGATCACCAGAGACCAAAGAAGGAAATCACTCAATCGATTAATTACATGAGAAAAAAAGAAGTAGTGACTCCCTGGCAGCTCATTAATTCAGGTCAGACAACACCCCTTTTTTCAAGTATTATTCAAGTATATTGAAGTTTAGAGAAAACAATGGCCTTCGCAGGTGTTTATTTCACTTGATTTGACATTTGACCTCCATGGAAAAAGGAAACCCTCTCAAAGTGCTACGCTCAGATTTTTTTACATGACGTTTGGGCTCATGCTGAATCCGAGGATTCAAACCTATGGCCTTTGGGGGAAGCTAGCAATGCCAGTGTGCTCTGCTTTAAATGAGAGGTTGCCGGCTGTCAAACAAAAGCTCTAGCTAGCATGTTTAGACAGAATCTTTAACCTTTAAGGAATCCACAACAGCCAAAAGGAAATGAGGGAGCTAGAGTAAACAGTTGGTTTGTCGGTGGGTACGGCCAAGCAGAGAGACTTTGCAGGATTTTGCTAAATCACAAGCTTAAAGCCTAAGTGAAGGTGAGCATTTTGGTGACTTGTAAACACATTGGAAGCTTGAACACAAATATTAATCAGATTTTGCCCACAGGGGTATTCAGGATTTTTTAGCCAACACAAGCTTAACCTCTCATGAAATTAATCTTGACAAGAAATCTAGAAAAAACATCAAGTGCTTCCCTCAGGGATTAAAAGATGATGTGCACATGCGTTTCACCAAAAAAACTAGGGAGAGTTCGACTAATTTGATAAATGAAATGCGACACTTTAAAAAATCTCAGCTAGTTACCAAATAATCTTGACGATCGAATACCTATTTCACTTATATAAGTTTAGATGTGATTTGTTTTCAGTTGAGGGCCCTTTATTTAATTCGATTTATGTATCTAGATCAGAAGTGCTCATTACGTTGACCGGTCGATCGCGGCGTGAAATTAAAACAATATCAGCCGATCATCCATCCTGTCACTGTTCAGTAAAGTTAGCTGCAGATTCACAGATTCGTTTTTTTCCGCTATAGCTTGAGACCAGAATGTTCGTAATAAACAAATAATAGCTATTTCTAATCTGTGTTATGTAGCGGACAAACTACAAAACATTTTTTATCAAAACAAGTTTCCCTCGGCATTCTCAGAAACACATTACTGTCTATGAGCAACCCGCTGACATGGAATCGCTTAGGGACCGTCTGCAAATGACCAGATCCAAAATGTGTTTTTCTCAGAATATCCTTCATAACTTCATTCTAAATTGTTCTATTACAACCAAAATCAAGCAACACACAACTCCTCACCTGCGTATTGTACTACACGACTCAGTTTCAATGAAAAATGAAAAAATGTATTAGAGCATCATTTTTATTCTTGATTATTTGGATGAAAGCTCAATTGCTCCCATAAAAATCACTCTATTACCATCAAATTCAGGTCACACACAACTGTTCGAATGATTTAATTCAGTGCAAGTCTTCAAATTAAACTCACGTTATTACAAAAAATGTAAATAATTAATTATTATGTGTGTTTTGTCAATTCTCAATAAAGTTGAAAATAATTGTTTGTTGATTGATGTTTTACATTTTTGTAGCGGGTAGATCATTTTGACTTGGTCATTGGACAGCATCCAAAAACAGCACAATCATAAATATAATTGAAACCCAAGATCCGTTTTATTTGATAAGTGTCTGAAAAACACTGCTGTTTTTTATTTGAAATAATTATCCAGTAAAAATTCAATGTAATGCATAACACTCAGCCACACAAAATGTAATTTTATGATACCACAATTTTGATATAGTGCCTTCAAGCGCAACATTGAAAAACCCGGGACCACGCAGTTTGCCAAAGACCACTCTCTCTCTGAAAGACTGAGATCCTGTGGCAGATATGACCAGAACCAGAACACTGCTATATAATTAAGAGATAGCAAACACAGTACATTAAAGCTAATAGAGGAGTTTACGACTTTTTATGGGTGCATGAACTTTGCAAGCGAAGCAAAGGGAGACATCCACTCATCTAAATCACATGGAATTGGAAAAGCTAAAACATGCATCTATGAACTTATTTTAAAATTGTTCATGTCAATGTTTTCTTTGTCCACAGTTGGACCAATTGCAGTCTCGGTTACTTTTGATCTGAGAGAGTGTATTTTATCTTTTTGCTGAATTAAGGTACTTCATGTTTACAGCCAATGACCAGAATTATGCAGGTAGTTGTATTACAATAACATATATGACTAAAGAAAAGCAAAGATTTCTTTATCCCTTATTAGGACCACACTCCCAATCTCTTTTTCAAGTCAAAATGCTCTTTTTCACCGTTTCATCATCAAAACCATACACCACCAACCTTTTTCTTCGGGCATGACCTGAGCTCTGAATTCTTGGTTTTCCCTTTTTCTGTATGAGTGTTTAAGTGTAGATTAGTTTTGTTGGTCTTAGTTTAATCACAAAATTCTTATTTGATTTCATGGTTTTTGAATTGTGTTAATCTAATTAATTATGCCACACCCCTAACACTTGTTTCAAGGGATAAGGGGAAGGGGTACATAGGAAAAAGGAACTCAGTCTAAAAAATGGTTTTCTGAAAATATAATCTTATGTAAAACTCTGACTTGAATTTTTGTTTACCATGTCCTTGATAAATATATTAAATACATTTTTCTCAGTAGACAACAGTTTGTGAACCGTCTGTGGGTCAGTGACTGCAATGTCTGCAAATTTGCTACATCAACAAGCCAACAAAATGAGAGAAGACTTGTCAAAGAAATGTATGTATATCTGATTGTAAAAAGGATTAGTTTTTTTTTAGCTCAAGCACAGAGAAAAGTGAATCGAGGATAAAAAAAATCTACAAATCTGTGACAGTGTAAAGCTCTGAGAGCTGCAAGCAAACCTACGACGACCTGGTTCTTAAACCTGATCAAGCTGCCATAATCCTTCCAAAACCTCCACCGATGTGTGACCCCTTCCTCATAAACCTATTTTCACCCAGTGGAATATGGAGGTAATATACAGGAAGCTTTATTCCTAGCAGATGTTAAAAATAAAAATAATGCAAAAGATTTGAGAGGCAAACCTATATCTGGGCTTGAAGTGCTTGTAACAAACAGATTGCAACAGTAATCACACGCAACCTAAATACGGCAGGGTGCATCTGAAAATACCACAGCCCATTAACGCTGGAGATTATGGCTTGTGCCTTCACAACAGCCCAGGCTCTTTAATCCAATTATGCGAGTTTAGGACTAAATGACCAGAGCTAAAGCAGAAGGAAACGCCTGAATGAAACCTGTAAGCAAAGCTAGATCCACGTAGATCACATTTCTGTGTCATTTATTGAGGCTTTGGTGCATATTGTTCATAAGATACAAGTGCAGCTTTGCTCTTTCCACAGCAGGCAAATGATAACCTGGGTGGTTACAGTGTTTATAAAGACCATTGTCATCAGGGGGGTTTTGCTTAGAGCATTAAGTTTGGAAGCACTCTGGACCAGTGTTTTGAGGGTTTCAACTAATGAATTATGTTTTCAATAAGTATCTTAAACTCTAAGAAAGGTTCTATATAGAACCAAATCATATGGGAACCTTTTTTTGACGTCATTTAACAATTATCTTCAGAGATGCTGTTTAGAACCAACCATCAAATGTTTGAATTAAATCAACTTTAGATTCGGAATTTGTATATAGCACAATAAAAACAACAAAGACCTGCTCTAGAATCACAAAACACTAACACTTTACACTAACAAAGTGTTATAGCTAGGGGTGTAACGGTACGCTAAAATCGTATTCGGTTCGGTACAGTGTTTTGAAGAGCTCGGTTCGGTTAATTTTCGGTACAAAAAAATAAGATCTTTTTTTTTGAAAAGCTGCCAATACACAGTAGAATTCTTGCATAAAATAAATAAAAGTGACACATTGGGGTGATATTGTAAATAAATTGCACTCTTTATAAAGAAAAACACATTTTTAAAAGAAAAAATTAAATACTGCAACTAGTTAGGACCTGAAAACTTTTAACACTAGCAACAGCTTCAGCTTATATATCAACAAAACTAACTTTTTAAGTTTTAAGTTTTTGGCTAAAAAGATTAACCTATCCACATTTTCTGAAGAGAGCACAGATCTGGTTGCAGTGACAATATCTCCAGCAGTAGAAAATGTTAGATGTGTTGCCTGCCCGATCTCCGTGGAACAATGTCACCATACAACTTTAAATTTATCCACTCGTCTATCCCCGTTATGTGTTTTAACAGAGAAGCCAAAGTGTTCCCAAACACGAGACCGTAGTGAGGTGGGAGGGTCTTCAAGCTCTGGCTTCTCTTTCGCTGTTGCCATTTCTCACAGCTACTCGTGCAGCTCTACTGTGCGTCACTCAATAGCGTCCGTGCGGAAACTCGCCTAGGAACAATGTTCCGCTGCGCTTAATATCGCGCTAATAATAAATTTATATTATTTAATAAAAAAATATACCGAAACGGTACGCAAGTGTACCGAACCGAACAGGCCGCACCGAAACGGTTCAATACATCCCAGAGAACCGTTACACCGCTAGTCATAGCAGTACCGCAAAAACAACAAAGAACCAGTGAAAAATCAAGAAGAGTTTAAAGGGTTCTTTAAAGCAAAAAAGGTCCTCCATAGCAACGTCAAATCAGCTAACAACCAGAGAAGAACCGATGAAGAACCAGAAAGAATCAATAAGAGCTCCTTCAAACCTGAAAAGAACAAGCAAGGAACTGGTGAAGAACCAAAAAGGGCTTAAAGGGGGTTATTTAAAGGGAATAAGTGCTAAATAGCACCCTGAAATCGACCAGAGAAGAACCGATGAAGAATCTTTTTCAAGAGATTATGCAATGGAGCAGCGCTAGTCTAGAAGGGTCAAAGTCAATGGACCCAGTGCAAGAAAAAGTGGCCTGGCGGATTGGAATTACTAAATGTAATTTAGAAAGAATTTGCTTTCATTAAAGGGATCGGTATATGGTGTAGTAGTTGGTCGTCCACACGGTTCGATCCCCACCAGGTCCGTTGTGGCCTTTGGCAAGCCCCTTCGCTCACATTGCCTTGTATACATGTGTGACTGGTGGGGTGTAATTGAGGGTGGGCAGAATGCTGGGGGAAGCTGAGGGCTATCATCACCAGTCTGTGAATGAATAAAGCTCTAAAATGTATATAATATTGAAGGAATTATTATTATGCGTATTTGATTTGTTCAGATGCTAGATTAAATCAAGTCAAGTCAAATGTATTTATATAGCACCTTTATGCAGACGCTTCAGTGTGTGACTGTGTGGAACGGTACACAATGAACATCTGGAAACAAAGGGTTGATTCTGATTAGCCTTTTTCCCTCTCCTCATTATTATTATAGTTTTGGAATTATTTCATACGTAAAATAAGAAAATCCTAGCTTGTGTTTACCACTTCTAATGTCCACAATGTATTAGTCCTAAACCATAAACAATATGTGTTTATCACCAGAATCTTTAGTCTTTTTAAATAAATTATAATAGGACTTAAGTTTTTTTTTTTTTAAACAAAATTAGAGGCATGCCATTGCAGATGACCTATGGCAGAAAGAAACTCTGGAATACATCTTGTTCTCCCAGACCAAAACCCCACCTCTCTGACAGGAACAGCTAGTCTGAGGTGGCAGATCGAAGCAATGAATCATGAATAAATTGTAATAAGTGGCAGATAAAAAAACAATAAAGCAGGAAAGCCAGATTTGGTGTGTTCGAATTAGATTTCTGGCCAAGTGTGAAGGGTTCACTTGTCTGCTCCAATGAGCTCCGGCTCATGTCCAATCAGACACCTGCTGAGCGAAGAGAGTCATGCTAAATGCCCTGAATGCAAACGTGTCACCTTGCAACCTCTCCAGACGGCAGCCCGCAGAGCCGTGCTTTTACGAGAGCGCCAACAGGTTAGAAGAGTTGAGCGACATTAAAAAGCAATCAGAATTTATGTAGTCGTCCCTCAAAATGAATCCAAATCATCGAAGATTCAATAAAAATGTCACTTAGGGGCCACTTAGATCTGATTGTGCTTGTGTTGCTGCTGATCTGGTGTGAAATTGCAGCTTAGTGAAGCCTGTTTGAGCTCTGTTCGGCTCAACTGTGAGAGCTGAAATGAGTCTGAATTCCTCCATCAGTCAGTCTCAGAAGCTGAGGTTGACCTTAACCCTCCGACCTGCCTGAGGCAGAGCTGAAAACATGATAGCTACGTCACACGGAGCACTGCAGACAGCCCCGGCGTGAAAAACCCTGCAAGAGTGGCCAAAGTAATACGTTTTAAAGTTCGACTCAATAGAAGTGAGACATTTACTAGTCCACGCTCTGCCATTTCTCATATGAAAGCTGAAAGGGGCAGATGCGAGCGCAGATTTTCCAATGCAAATTTTGCCCTTATCAGTGTGAAAACCCAGAGGTCAAGAGGCTTGATGGACAAGCCATTTGCGGAAAGGGTAAATGAAGGACTGTCATTTCAAATAAACTGCTTGGAATAATTAGAGGATTCCGATGAAGCGAGCCTTCATTTCCCTTCGCGAAACAAGCTCCATTTGTCATGATAATGGATTTGTGGTTTTCAGGCACAGACACCATGCAGCGCTTCTGAAGTTCCTCATCGTTATTTTGAAAGCTGCAATCAAATACAGATATTTCCCTGTGATTTTTAGGGAAATTTAAAGAGCTTTCCCTGGAGTAAGTTTGCGTTAAATAAACTATACATTATCTAGTTAATCAGCCTTGAACTGCACCACTGCACCACAATTTCCAGCTTATCTCAGTATGCATCCAAGCAACCTCAAGTGCCATTGTCAAGTACTGCGGGTTCCTGAATCACAGTGTTTCAAAAGACAAAAAAAGTTTTTTAAAGGTAAAAGTAACACAAATGTCCCACAAGGGGGAAAACTTAACTAAACTGACTCAGATACATAATTTAGAACAATCCTGCGCCGGAGGAACCCTGGAATGGGATATAAATGTGTCGATTTAAGGATTGAAGAAACGTTACTTTGGTTTTTTATCAACTTATACTGTTGTTTAGCTATGGCAAGGATTAGGCGTTTTACTTGCTTTGAGATACGAAATGTTCGAGATACGAAAGCCACCCTGGAATGGATTAATTTCATATCTTGAGATACCACTGTACTGTGCTACTGAGAAAGAGACACATTATGAAAGAAATGATGTCATGTATCAGTTGTTGCCACTGAGCAAGAACCGAACACTTCTCAAATTCAAGCACCATCAAACTCCAACAAGACCTCATTAAGATGGGGGTTTCTGAGGTCCCATTAGAGGTTGCTCAACCAATCTAATAAACCAAATCAATTTATTAACTGAATCAATAAACCAAACAATCCTGGATCCAAATGTTATTCAGATAATCCCAACACTGCAGCTGTGATTTTGTTCTGAATGATGTAGATGAAAAATTACGCTAATGGTGTAATGAATCAATCTGCATAGCTTCAAAGCTAAGCCTAACTAGCATACACTCAGGGGGAAAAATCCATCTTAATCAATGCTAATTAACAAAGACAGAAAAGCTAATTAAGAATTCCCATGGCTGACTTTTGAAACAGGATGAGACTGGGGTCTGAATGCGTCCAGGAAGGAAAGTGAAGCTTTTTTTCCCCCCTCAACCCCAATTCCCCTGCAAATGTAGCAGAGATGGATAGAAACCGAAAGTGTGAGCACAGCTTCCTCCTGAGACCTCTGTCTTTTCTTTCTTCTCTTGCTTTCTTCTCTCTATCTGCCAGGCCTGTTATCAGCTGCATAATTCATAAAAAAAAAATAGTCCATCCTTGTCGAAAAGTAATGGTTCTTTTACATTCTTGCAGCTCTTTCTGTGTTGGAAAAACACATCATGCTCTTTCTGTTTGCCTGGCGTTTTACAGTTCTGGAAGGGAGACATTTGGGGAATAAATTGGCCTTGCTTTAAATAGTAAGGAAATCTGGTCCAGAGGGATGCAGACGACCATGAGAGATGAGAAGTGAGTCATTCTTGCAAATGCACAAAAAATACATTTAATTGGCCGGGCTTTTCTGAAGAACATCTGTGTCTGCTATAGCACTGATTAAGTGCTCATGCAAGCTCACAGCCGTTACAACACAAACAAGCCCATTATGTGGGTGAAACGGCCCCGTGTACCTGGTCATTACCTGATAAAACCTCTGGAGTCAAGTGGCTCTCTTCTCTCGCCAGCCATTTGCTCTCGTCTACTACCATCGCAAATCAACATGCTCTAGCAGAGGACGTGTGGGGGTCATGCAGGAGATAAGTTGACGTAAGAAGTGTTGAAACACCAGAGGAAGATCTGACGGGAGCGCTGACGGATTGGAATGTGTGAGATGTGTTAGAATGGTGTGGAAAGAGCTGGCTCTGTTTATAGGCAAGCATAAGACTTTGAGCTGTCACAAGAAAAACTTGTTTTTTGAGCTGGTTTTAAGACCATTTCAATGAGACGTACCTCAAATGCGCTACTTTTATCAATTTTCACACTAAAACGTACACTTTTAAAAAGGTGGCCTTATAATCCGGTGAGTCTTGTGTATTAATTGTGGTTGAGCTCTCTAACCGTAAAAGTTTATGTGATATAAGAATAGATGTAACATTTTGGTACGTACCTCACAAGTTTTCTGTTTGGTTCTGATGGCTTAGTATTTTTTTTTTAATCATTCTTTGAATAGATTACATTAAAAGATTAAAAAAAGGTACAGCATAATGATGCCACAGGTTTAAAGGCGACAGTACCTGGCCATGCTTAGAGTAAAACCCGAGAAGTCCCACCCTCCTCTAACATTTACACATCAGCAGCAGTTTATTCATTTGCTCACAGAAATACGTCACATACGTAAACGAGTAGTTCGCCAGGCATGTAGAAATAATAATATTTAAACAAGGAACCAAAAAATGTGGTGCACAGGCGCATAACGAACCGAGAACAATGTACCGTAAGGTTTGGTAAAAGTGTTGGGGTGCTTTAGAAAGACTTGGTAGACATTGCGGCTATCGTAGTGAGGAACCAATCTCTTCAATTGTACAGTTAGAGCTGTAGCCAATCAGAAACCTTGCCTTGTCTAAGGTTTCCCTTCCCCCTTTAAAGTGTCGATTGGCTCTCTGTCTCTTTTTGCTGTGTATCTAAAGTAATGTCAATTTAGTCAAAACTTACTGTGTTCAATTTGTGATGCGTTTTAATGCTTTCAAGTAGTAAATGTTTTTCTGAAGGTATAAAGATTTTTTTCATGGTAAAAGCTCATTATTTTGGTGTAAATGAGTTATTTTTAAGAAGTGAGGAACTTCCACAACTCCTAAATTCAGAGTAATGTTACCATTTAACTCTACTCTACAAATTACTTGAACTCGGGTTCATTTATAGAAAGAGAAATTGGACTTTTGTGAGGTGTACTCTGTCAAACCCCCAGCTCCACCGCTCCCAATAAGCACTGACGTGAGTCTTTTTTCCTCGTGCATATCAGGAAATAAACATGATGTTAACTGGGATTTAATGAATTTAAAACTACAATAATGTCATGACATTATTCAAGAGTGTAATAAAGAACACAAAAAGTTTGTCTTTGAGACGGAACAGGAAATACCTCACAAATTCCGTCACAAAACGGACAAACCCCTTTATATAGAAGGTCATAGGGGGATTCTCTCTCTCTTGGCTTGCTAGTCTCACAGAACGAGCGGCTTCTCCACAACTTTCTTCCCTTTCCCCTCCCCCACCTTTCCCTACATATTATATCTACATGTTTAAGTTAAATAAATCCACATTTCTGTTAAATATTCATAAAATACTTGCTTCAAAGTCTTTATAATTGGTTTAGAACAAATATTCCTGCACAAGGGGAACACAACTTACATAATGTACCTTTAAAAAATTGTCGTTTACTCAATGTCACCAAAAAAACCCAGACCTAATTTATCAAGCCTGGTGAATACGCAAGCATTAGCAACAGCAGAAGACAAAGCTGTTTGCAAATCATCTCGACTGGGGCTTGCTCCAGACAGGCAGATCAATAGCTACGTGAATCTTATCACCATACAACCATTATTCTTTCACATCATGCAAGTCTGCGCGCAATCAGGTACCTTTACACCCCCGGTGAAACACAAAGAACACCAGTGGACTGTAAACCGTGATTCATTCCACTGACTGAACTAAACAGTGAGGGATCTACTGGGGCTGGAGCTGAGATGAAAATGCTGAAACCGTGAGATAAATAAGTGACAGCTGGAGCTTTTGCAGGTCTCCATCTCAGGCAGACTGTGAAGGAGGTCAACAGAGAGATGGATGGAGATCACAGAGCTGAATACCTGCTCTTATCACCACTTATCACATTTCTGAGATTAATGCGCGAGCCATTCCGGGGCACCAGGTAGTCGCCTGAGGACTTCATAAGCTTAGAAGTTTCAAATGAGAGATGTTTACAAAGGAGGTCTGGTTTAAGATTGCAAGAGTTTATTTTGGATTCGAATTTTATAACTTCATTTCAATGCAGTCAGCCAGTTCTCATATATTGTATATTTAATGGGCTCCTTTTATCAAAAAAAAAATTATACATTACAACAGGAAGTTGCTTGAATAAAGCAGCACAATTTCCCCCTCCCCGATCTTCTTTTGTTGTCAATTAAAAAAATCTGCATTTTCTCTTAAATTGTCTTAAACCTTGCTTCCGGAGTCTTTTGTAATGGGTTATGAATTAATATTTAATAACAACATATTACAAAATTGGTGTACACAGACTGCAGAGCAAACGGTGTCTTGGCTCCCTCTGTAATTGGACGTGACGTCACAGCGAATTACTTCGTGAAGTTATGTTACATGTAATTGTGAGGAACCTTGGTGAGGGTAAAACCTGATATTTTTATGAATCCTTATATGAGATAGATGAGAAAAGAATTAAAATTCTAAGGGAATTTACACCTAATTCCCGAATGTCTTTAGGATTTGAACTCAATAACAAAGATCTACAGAATTCAATAGAAATTGGTGTGTCTGGAGCACCTGCTGCCATTTTTCTGGACCAGTTTTTGGGGTTTTCTTGGATACGTAAGTCACAGGACCTTGTTTTTGTCTGCAACTCTTCCATGAAGACCACTTCATCTCCGATCCTCAGTGTTTCCCATTTCTTTGCACTTGTAAACACAAAAAATTGTCCTTTTCAGTTTTGCTGTCCTTCAGTCTGTTTCAGCTCATGACTGGGTTTAAACCAATATGTAACTTTGATGATCATTAGCACCAAACTTACTGTAATTGGTTGATCATACACCTGACTATAATGCAACAAATCCCCTGATTTTTGCAGGTGCACTTAAAAGAACTGATGCTGGTTTGTTTTATTTATATCTCCGAAAGCACTTTTTATTTATGGACTAAAACTTTTCCACCGTACAGTACTATAATTAGATGCCTTTTTACATTTTTTTTTTAATCCTACACTTTAATTCTAAAGTTTAATCATGTAAACCTTTCATAAATCATGTAAAAAAGTGTAATTATGTAGACCCTGGATTTAAATTTCAGGATTTAAATCCAAACGTATTACTCCTTTTTAATTACGATTCATGCCAGACATTAAATAGTCAAGACATTAAACATTGTCTATTGAAATCCAAACTTCAGCTCTCTTTCTGACACACAATGTGTGCCTTATTTCATCACCGCAAATTATTTGTACAGTGCTCAAGGGTGAAGCCGACAGACTCGAAGTTTATCTCTAATTAAGATTCATAACAAGCCGCTAATGGCTTCTACAAGATGTATTATTATTGATTGAGTTTACAAATTAAATACAGTCATTTATTCCGTACGTATCTTCAGCTTATGCTTTAGTAGGAGCCATTCATTGACTTCACAAGCTTTTACAAGACAAACTTACTTTGACACCACTTTCTGGGTACAATATGTTAATTTCACCACTAGAGATGGCACCTCCAAATCAAACCAAATCCAATATTTAAGTGACCCTCAAGACAAGCCAACCAATGTGACTACTTGTCATTGACTGGAGCTAAGATGCAGCGGAATTACAAGTCACATGACCAATATGGTAAAAGAAGTTTAATTATACAAAAATGGAATCTGTCTAAAGTGAATCTGAACCTTCAAATGATTCCAAGTGCAAACTTGAGATCTAACAACATGCAAACGAAGTTAAGAAGGAGGCGAGATCGATATCTAATAATCTGATTACCCAGCAGCGCCCAATCAGGGTCATTACCTTCCTATATTAGCTGCCTTGCCTTCCAGATTCACTGACGAGGTTTACTGCTTCACTGCTTCCTTTCCAGGTCTCCAGGCATGACATTGATTTAAATGCGAACGATGCTTGCGAACTAAAGTGTTCTTTTAATTCTTAAAATGTATAAACCATCCATAATATATCTTTTCATTCACCTCTTAAACTCCGATAGCCCGTCTCCATCTTTATCTTATCTATAAAGGTCCTAAAAGATGAATAGAGAAATATTTGGCAACCCCTGCAAACCATCTGATTCTAAACATATACACTGTTCTGTCCTTTTTTTGGCAAAAACAAACCAAGTTTCAGCTAAAGTTTTCCAACAAAATCAGCTGTTTTTAGATCTGACTCAAGTCCTACGTGATAAAAAAACAAAACTTCCAGAGAGACTCTCACAATTCCATCAAGATGCTGCATCCAATCGGTGGCTGAGACATCGCATTTCTTTTGTAACAAGATAAAGGGAATATACTTGTAAAAAACTACCATAGAAACATTTTTACTCTCTAAGAAGATGCTTTTGAGGAAATATTTACATCAAAGAACTGGAAAAATCTGGGAATGAGGTCCAAACACATACAAAATCTCCATACTGAGATGAGAGAATCGAACTTTGTTGTCATGCTCTTCTGTATGTTTTTTTTTTGTAAATTTAATCTATTTTAAAGGGTTTTTTAAGTAGCTTTTTGTTAGCACAAACCATCTATAGAGTAAAAATAAAAACCTAGTGTTTCCTTTAAAATAGAACACATTTGTGTTTCTTGGTCAATATACTTGGATTCACGAGTTCACCACCAGGGTCTGCCTTGTAATCCAAGCTTAAAGGGTCAAGCTTTTAAGCTTAAATCCATAGTATACCCCCCAGTGAGGAGGTGGGGAGGAAGGAAGGTTGGTTGAAACTCAGAATAAGTGAGAGAGGAAGAGGTAGGACTAGCTTAAAAAGTGATGAAACCTATTGGGAACACTGGTGGCATGCTCTGATTGCTCCTCCTGAAACATGTTAAAAAACATCCCTGAGACATTTTTCAAAGAAAGCTAAGAAAAATGCAGGCAGCAAACCTCAAAATGCCCCAGAGACCAGACTGTGTGGAACGTAAGCCAAAGCAGAACATTCCACATAAACTCTGAAAGGTATCTAAGGTAGGAACATTCTTACTACTACACCCCCTACTGCTCATAAACGACTAACACAGTGTTCCTCAGTTTCCACATTACATCCTAGCTAGATTGTGTCCATAAAGAACCAACATGAAGCTCCTGTGTTCTTGAAGAGAGAAAATTGCTTGTCATACTCGATCAGTCGAGAATGGGGTTCTTGCTAATAGCAGGTGTGCTGAGCACCATGGGTTTGTGCAGAAAACAAGTCATTTACCACAGATTGAGAGAAATATTAGGCATTTAAAGCTAAGCCGTGTTACTTTATGTGCTGCTCTAAAGCTTCATATCTCCTCTCGCTGCAGTCGAATTATTGTTGCGGTTCGGCACAGCTGGCAGCAGACGCATTTTAATCGGCTGAAAAACAGTCCAGATGAAGGAAACGGCTGAATTAGTGTAATTGAAAATGGTGCGTTAAACAACATGCGGAATAACATTAGCAATTATGCTAACGGTCCACAATAGCCCTGTCAATCACAGCAGGACCCTTCCAATTCTTCAGGCTTCTGGATTGTTTACAGAACAACAAAAGACAGAATTTCATACATGTCTGTCCACAGATGATTGATTTCCTCCGTGAACAACTCAAATGCATTTTTAATCATTTGAGAAAAGAAAGAGCCATCCGCTCATGAACGGCTAATGAGCTGCAGCGTGCGCAAATCTCCAACACGGTTCACATCAACCTGCACAGGGCCATTGCTGAAAGCTGGAGAAAGTGGCCAGTGTTTTGGACGAAGCAGATGTTCTGGTCATTAGCGATGATGCATCATTTCTCCCGCTTGGCCCGTCCAGCAGGACTGGACTCACTGCTTTGAGCTTGTTGCATTAGAGTTTTATCGGAATGCAGCTCAAATGATGAAGCAGGCCTTAATAGTCTGACTCTATGTGTAAATGTAGAAATGGGGGGGGGGGTATGGTTCAAGGGTCCTGATCTTTGCGTTTCACCTCAACCTTTCATATATGCTTGTGCTATTTACTTATGCATCCATCTCTAAAAATGTTACATAGGATTATTAATGAGGAATGAGTTTAATGGAAAAGATCAAATAATTTCTTAAAAAATTCTATAAACTTTTATGCCTCTCTTCACTGCTGTTGCATTCTTCGTAACCTTCTCAGGCCATTCTCGGAATCTCATCTTTTCAGTATTTAGCAATTAAATGAAAATCTTAGAAACGACATGAAATCATAAAAAGTTTTTGTGAAAAAAATATATTCTGTGTGTGAAATATAACAACTATAAATGCTTATATATGAAACAAAAAACAATATTGTCCATTTAAATATATATAAATTTTATAACACATGTTTTCAGCATATAAAAATGTTTAAAAATCGATGTTAAAATGCTTATTAATATAAAAAAATGGTATAAATATTACAAAACTATTTAAAATAACAAATAATAATTAAATAATTAATTATTAATATAAGGGAACGTCACGAAAACAATGGAACTACAGCAAATGGTTATATTTCAAAACATAACAAGCTAAATCTAAAGTTTTCACTAGTCAAATCAGGACAAAAAATGACATTTATGTGCTAAAATATGCATTTTCTTGTTTTGTTTTATACAATCATGTTTTCCTTGTGTAAAATATAACATATTAATGCTTATTATTGTTCATTTGAATTTAAATAACACAGTTTTGGTTATTTTAATACAAAGTATTTTAAATGTTTAGATATTTTTAAGGTTGTTATTCCTGTTATTATTGTTATTCCTGTAATACTCCAAATAAACAACAAATGCTACTAAATTTTACATTTTCTATTTCAAAACAAAAAAATGCTACCATAGATAATAAATAACTGCATAAATAAATGCAATTTTGAGTAAATAATATACAAATCATTTATTTTCACACTATATCACTTTTAATAATAATATACTTGTAAAACTAGGCTTGTAAAAACATAGACATTATCAACAAATAAAGTGTATGAGCTCTATTTGGGCATCGAAGGATTTCTAGCAGTGAAAAAACTGAAAAAAACTTTGCAGATGGGACTTGCCAGAGGATATATGGAATGAATTATAGTGCAAAAAAAGAAAATACGTCTGAAAATCAATATGTGATCCATTAAGGAGTTAAGTGCTCTGTTCTGACAGGTGGCTGTGTCCCGGGCAGCTCACATCAATGATGGAAAAGCATCCGGGCGTAAATAATGTAGGAATGAATCAGCGCAAGATTAATCCTCACATCGTTCCGCAGAAGAAAACCCAGAGCCGGACTAAATCACACAAACAAGTGTCCCATCTCTGAATACGCCTCTCGCTCTAGGAGCATGTGCTGTATTTGCATGAAGGCTGTCTCTCAGGCTCAAGACCATAAAAGATTCATCAAAGACTAGCTTTGAGTGCCAGCCAAAATCCAGTGCCATCAGCAGAAGATGAAAATTAAAGTAAAGGCCATGTAAAAAGTGGAAGGACCAAGAAAGATACACACGAAATCACAATGATGTAGATGATTCAGTCACGTCGGGACAAAGGAATCCTCTGATAGATTGCCTCTCGAAAAATTACATTTTCAGATGCCTGCTGAGAAAGCCCCGACAAATAAACAAAGATCTCTTGCCGTGGTTCAACAGAGAGCTATCTGCTTTAATCAAGATTTCTCCGTTCAGGACACACACCACTCTGAAGCCAGGCAGGAGAGCATCTCATTATCCCGAGTGTCTGAGATTACTGCACTGAAGGACTTTCATCAGAGCTGGCCGCTTTGTATTCATCCACATGGTGTGGCGTTCCTCGCCGAGCCATAGACGGTGCTGAAACGAGCTTGCATCATGCTGAGGGAACAATAATGCAGTGTTCAAAGATCTCTATCGCTAGTGAACTGTTGAGAGCCGTGGAGATAGCGGAGAACTCCACCGTTATCTGAAACTATGTTTGACAAGCAGCTATTTACTTTCAACGGACAGCGCTTGTGTTCAACACACACCGATATTATGTAAGCAATCATGTGAAATGTGATGCTCGGGGGCAGGCTGACATGAAGAGGTCATGTCTTCACATCCTAGCTGCTTCTGAATCCTAATAAGGGTCAAAGGAGTGTGCTAACAATACACCACTCCAATGGAAGCAAACATGTTTTATGGGAGCCTTGTTTACTGCTAACAAGAGTTTGCCCCTTACAGTGGCAATGGTCAGCGGGATTGGTGAAAGGCCGTTCCCTATCCAGACAAAGCCCTGGTCTGCTCGGCACAAATGAAAGCTTGTCCCGTCCCATCACTGTGAGAACATTTAGTATGGGACGCTCATGAAAAGGCCTCAGCTGAATGAGCCTCTCTTTTGATATGAATCAGATCCGTTACTTGCTCCCAGATGCTCTGAGGAAAATCTAATTTACTGGACAGGGGGGATCTGAAACACGAGTAAAGCTCTGCATCAACTTGATTCAATGATGGCTTGGAAATGGGCTTTGTGTTTGCGTGTGCCTGAAAGTGTGCACTGAGGTCAGAGTTGAGTGTCCGACATTGTTTTTGGCTTAAAAAAGGGCCTCAAAGTGTGTGTTTGACTTGGCTCTTCGTCTGGGCAAACAGCCGGACCACTGGAAAGTAAGAGATCTGATCTCCAATTGGCTCTCCAGAGACGTTCCTTACCAACAGTAAATGTCAATGCTGTCCAAAAATGGTCAACAAAGTTGTTTTTAAAGGGATGAGAGTTTTGATGAGAGGAGGAAGAAAGTATTCATTGACAAACTGCAGAAACTTTAGCACTCCGTGTTCACATACCTCTTTGCCGGAGAGATAATAGGCAGACAACAGGCCTCCGACGAAACGGATGTTTACTTCAAAGACGGAGATTTCAGCATTCTGAGGAAGAGAAACAGAAAACAAAAGAAGTGAATTTTCGACTCACCTTGAAGAGGGAAAAGCGTGTTTACAATAAACATACATCACCCTCACATGCCAAATACAGTAGAAGAAGGAAAACAACACTACAAAGCTCAGCTAGTACAGAACGCAGATCCAAACGGACTCCCAAAGGAGGAGAAATCTGAGAGCAGATGCTTTCAGAGGATTTGGGAAACTGTGAGTGTGCTGAGTAAAGAGGTATCCTAGGGTGCGCACGCCGTTAGATGGACGAAAAACAACTTTCAAAGGGTAGAGAGCTATAAAGAGAGCACGCATCTAAGTGTATCTTCAAAAAATAACCATTAATCAATACGAAAACATGTAATTCTGTCACCTATATTTGTCTGCAATTGAGGAAACTTGGGATTACTACGTGGAATTTGAATTTTTTTTTTAATTGTTAATTCTTTCTCTCTTTTCATACTTCTGTGGCTACAGCAGTTATTGTTGGAGTTGGGGAACATTTTTGACAAATGTAATGGAACTTTCTCTTTGGAAATATTTATTTTTGGATTTAAATATGCATATAAAAAATAATTTTATGTGGACTTGTGAACTTTGTGATGGGACAGGCCAAAAATGCAATGTCTACCAGTTTATAGCATTTAAACCAGAAGGTAGAAAATATAATTCCATCAATAGTGTGGACATTTTAAAGAAAACTGGTGTCTCAACAAAGCTCTGTTTTACATTGTTGAAGGCAAATTGATCTTTTTCCGTCGGATTATTTGTTGTAAAAGAATGATGTGATTTCATTTCAACTCCTTTGTAATAAACGTTAAACTCTCTCTCTTTCTCTGAGTGATTGTATTTTAACACATTGCTATCCTTCACAGATTTATGTTTTCTAACCAATATCTCACTCTGAGTCTTTGCGTGGCATATCTACATGCCCTGGTCTCCATTTTGGTTTATAGCCAAAGGATTTGGTTGCTTGGCCCTGTCCACATGTACACCATTATTTTGAAAATGCAAACGTAATAGTGGCCGAAGCGGGGACTATGTTTCCGGATACTCTGTTATCGTAGCTAACTGCATAGACAGAATTACATACACCTGTATTTGAACAGAGGCGCATGTGTTTTTGCAAACATCAATGCTAAATACTCGCTTTTAAAACTGAAGTGAATCGACTGCCACCTGTTGGTTTGTTAGAGTTATAATTTTTCGAGGGGATGCAGTTTTTTTTTTCGAAAATGGATGTGTATGTGTGGCTTTAGTTGTAGTTCTTGCTTAGCCATTAGAAAGAGGTTTGTTTGTCATTTTAAATACACACATTGTACAAGACTCCTCTTGCATCCGTTTATACCGCAGTCCATCACAAGATAATCCCCTCAACATCATGGACCCAGAGGAGGAAGAAACCATTAAGTCGACAGTTCAAAATCTGTCTGGGTGTTCTCTTCGCATGACAAATAATGAAAGTTCTGAAATGTCTGGATGTGACTATTGCTCAAGCATTTCAATATTCCACATCCTACAATCTGGATAGGTGCATCTTGAGACTTTAGCCTTTACCTTGTGACACTGATCTATTGACCACAGAAAGATGTGGAATGATCCGTGGTCTCATCTGCTGGTTTATGCAGTGACATATTTGCATCTCTGTCCTGTCTCCGGGCAACCAAACAATTATGACCCACTTATCTCTTAGTGCAAGTGCTATCATCCACCATCAAAACGAACAGCACCCAGGCGGCTGAGAAACTAAATACAGAGCATCACATCCAGCTCAGGACAAGATACATGAATGATGTCTCAGGTTGTTTATGGCTGTTATGGATAGACACCTTTCCAGCCTTTCTGTGGTGAAAGATGTTTCCTTATGATGGTTGAACCCTTATAAAGATTATAAATGGACTTGTCAGAGACGGACACTGATGACAAATCTTTCTTGAATGAAAAATATACACAAACTGTGTAGGAAACAAGCAAAAATACTACTAAGAAACACATGCAAAGCAATTGATTAGAAAACGTCTGCTGTGAATTTCTAAAAATTGAGTAAAAATGGATCAAAGCTATATCTAAGTGCTGAGGTTATGAACAAAGTGAATGGAAACTCAGGCAAAAGAAGGCAGGGAAAAGCTTCACAAAGTTTCAGAACATTATTACCGATATGAAATAGTAGTAGCAGCATCTGGCAGCTTTACTCGATGGCCTCAATCGATGAAGCTTAATTTAAACGTCTGACATATGCCGCAACAGATGTTTGTACAATCACTTATAACTAAATATAGTAAAAGCCAATCAAACTGAACTCTTACATAAACTCTCTGTGTGACTCTGTTACTTTAACAACCCTGAATCGGGCGCCAATCCTAAATCTTTTCATATTTCACCACATTCTGCTCCAATATTCTACCTTGAGGCAAGCGTAGCCGCTTTGGTGTAGGCCGGAGTTTGTGAATAAAAAGATTTTTAATAAGGGACTAATGCTGGGCAAATATAAAAACTGTTATTAATTTACATAAATGTCCCTATCGGGGAGGTTTGATACTCATTGTCTCCCATCAGATGGTTGGATTTTCTATTTATATGCTTTTGATGAGCCTCTTGTAGTATTGTGTCTCTGTCTGAAAGGTTATCTCTCTCCGGTTTGAATTCAGTTGGGATTTGTGGTTACTGCGACACAGCAGTCTGAACTTGACCTCCGATGACGCTGGCTTTTACAGGAATGAAAGAATCCCAGAGCATAAAAGATGAGAGATCAGGGCTGCTGATACACAGAAGAAGCTCTAGTCCTTCATTCAGCCTCGGGGTCAGATTTCTCTGCAAGCCGATCTGATCTGAATGAGTTAAGGAACCCATCGTGGTACTGAAATTACCTGATAAGTCTGAAAACATGTTGAGCATCAGAAGAGATTAATCGTATCTCCCAATGGGTTTCCCAAAAACATTTGAGTCAGAAATCAGGATATTATAAGCGGATTTAAAGATAGTCTTCACCTTGATATCGTTCAGTTGTATAAAGATAAGAAGATGATAGTGAAGCTTGAGTAAAGCAGCATGACTAAACTCTCAACGCCAACATTATTCCATCATATAAAAGAGGCTTTTGTGCATCAGTAACAGGTTGCTTAGTATTCCAAAGATGAGCTGAATATTAATAATCATTTCACAGGGGATTTTTATGGACCCTTTCATTGTTGGCATTGCTAGAGGGTAGAAAGAAAAGCCTTTCAATTAAAAGTTGTTTAACACTCTTCATTAAAGGATTGGATCCAGATATAGTTTTCTCTTTCAGTCATCGACTAAAGAACTTCCTATGCACAACTGGAATGACGGATGGAAAATGCTCAATTCCATCTTCCACACAATATTTGGTGTGATCATTTGAATGAAACATTTCGTTATTTTTCGTTATCTTTTTTTGGTGGTCACAATTCACATTTTACATATTCATCTATAAACCGGTACAAATATTATGAGACCTTTAAAATTGAAAATCTTAATTTATCACAACGTTCACGCCATTAACTCGGCTCTCTGGTGACCGTATGCAGACCAGCATGAAATGAGAAATTAACTTATATTTCCTATCTAGGCACGTGTGTACAATGGACAAGGAAACCTTACTGTGAGCATCAACCTTCTATTCCTAAACATTATTCCCACATGATGTACCAGATCTTTCCCAATGTCTGGGACAAGCTTTTGTTCTTTTGCCATTTTTCTGGCACATCTGTCATTCAATCTTCGAATGCCTTCACTTCTGGGTCAAGGAAATATTGATGCAATGACCCTCCCTGCCTGAAGATGGCGTTTGTGATATAATAGATGCACTCTGCACCACACACCACAAAAACCTCTTTTCATCTCCTTCTTCTTCTTTCCTGTTTCCTGTGCGAAGTTGCTATGAAAATGTGGGATGAGCTCCACCAAGCAGCTCTTTCACATCCTACGTTATCAAAAGAGCCAGCTTTCACTGATTGTTCTCTTTGCATGAAACCAATCCAATAACTCTTTTTTTATTGCCTCCACTCGTTCGGTCAGATGTGTGAGCTCCCGTTGGGTCCCATGGTTTTTCGATAGAGGCGTGTTCTCACACGAAACTTCAGATCAAAAGTTTGGATATGTGTGAAGGGCCTTCAGTCCAGTCGTGTAATGAAAGTTGGTTCATGTGGCTGACATTACAAAAAAAGCACTTTTCAAGAACATAGCCTGAAACCCGCAAATAGAAAAAGATACTTTTTATTCCACCAAGAGAGAACAAAAAATAAAAAACCCTACCTTAAAACGCTTTATCCTAGCAATAAAACAAATCCCAGTAGTGTTGAATAAACATTTTAACACATTACCAGGTGAAACACTCCAACTAAAACAATCTAACTTGCATTGAACACGGAAAATCAACCGGAGGATGAATTAATAGCAAAACCTCTTTTATTTAAAAGCGTGTTGGTTACCAAAGAAAATAATCTCCTTTTTGAAACAGTTTTCAATGTGTTTGAGCTTTATAAGCATATAAAAACAAATTAGAGTTTGCATTTTATTGTGGATGTAATTTTCCCATTTTCTCAACAGATGCTTAATTTAGGTTGATCGACAAAAATCAATCTCCAAGATTTATTTGTTGGAAAATCTTTGGGTGAAATTAGAACACCCATGCATTAGATGATTTATGAAGCCTGGAGAGGTTTTGTGTTGTTGGCTCAGTTATGGAGAGTCTCCTAATAAATTAACACCAAATTCGTCAGACAGGCTAATTAACAAATGGCAATGCTAAGAGCACCAAAGATCTGTGAAGAATCCAGATTCACTTCTCACATTTACGTGCCAAAGTGCCCCAACAATAACCAACCATTCATATAGAAATAAATAAGAAAAACTTACCATGTTAAAGTCTAGGTTCTTTTCCACCCACTCGGTAGCAGCTTCGAATTCGTCATACATCTCCATAATGTACAGTGTGTCCAGTGCATCCACAATGGTGGCCCCTTTGAGACTACCTGTGGATAAATATGACAAGAAATCATTTGAGAAAGCTTCCTGTGGGGTTAGCTCTGGGCTCAGAGCCTGGAATAAACCGATAGCTTTATGTTAAAGACCTCGGGGCCTCTGAGATATGGTCACTAATGCTCTGCCTAAGGAAAATACTGCGTAGAGAGCAAACAATCTATGGCGACAGCAAATACAAGCCTTGTGGATTAACACTCTCAAAGGGAAGCCAAGGTTAAGAAGAAAGATCTTTCACTGACCATGGCATTATTCTTATATATAACATTCTGAATAAAAGAAGTGCCACAATTCAATCACTCTCTAGTGCAGGTTGATTAATCCATCAATGTGTCCATTAAGACTCTGTGTCATATAAAACTATTTGAGTCACCCATAGCTCATGGAAGGAAGGCCACTGTTGCTAATCCTCAATATCCAATAAGTAGCGTTTTACCATTTTTTTAGATCTGGGTATGTTCCTAATATGATAGAACACAAATTGGGAGGAATCACAAAGATAAACAATGGCATATGGTGACTGCTGCAGAAGTTTTTTGCATTTGTACTGATTACCAACACAGTGGGTTACGCGACTTTAACTATTAAAGTCTGGCACTGCATGTAACCCTCTACAAGGAATGCAGAACTGCCAGACAGCTGTGCAGCTCACAGTCTTGACTCAGTGAAACAAAGCTGAATGCTCAACACGACAGAATTATAGCATGCAATAATTCAAGCAACGCCTCCTGCAGAGCTTCCATGTGTGTTTAGCCTACAAGAGCCATTGCAATCCAAAGAAAGCTGCAAGAAGGAACTCCATGACAAAAAGAAACAATTCTACTTTTGCATGTACAAGAATTTGTCAGACGTAAATATTAATGTTGTATGAAGTGACATTTGTTCACTTCCATGCATTGGAATAGTGACAAGGTGTCAAGAAAAGCAGGAAGAGGAAACAGGATATGCTGACCAAACCACCACCATAAAAAAAGTCCATCCAGTTACTCGAGAAGAATAGTGCCCATGCTGCTAAATCCCTAGTTTTATGGTATATTGCTGTTTTATAGCCATTAATCTACTTTACAGTGCTGTCCCTCATCTAAAAAAAACAGGTAACAGTGTAAAACCAACAGAAAATCAAGTTGAGGAAAATGTGCAACTGAAACAGTGAAAAAAACAGTGATTTGTTTACATAAAACCATAGAAAAGGTAACAAACCCTCCATAAAGATGTAGCAATGCAGCTTATACAAAATAGCTTAAATCTTGTTCTGATCAGACAAGTTCTTATACTTTAAACACAATCCACAGAACCCTGTGGGAAGATGCAAATACTAAGTAAATAGGGCTGTTCAATAGGGAGGATGATGCAAATCATAATCTCCTCCCATGCAAAAAAAACTGCACTGTAGGTGAAGGCAAGTACCCACTCCTGTGTTTTAAGAGGCCCTGGAGGACTCAAACCCCCAGTGAGGAAGTGAGAGAAGGTCATAAATCTTGCCAGAATGAAGCTTTCAGACACCAGCCCTTGGCTTGACATCCATATCCCAAATGCTTTCCTAATACCTGACTGCTTTACCCTCTGAGTGTGAACATTGACCCGAATTGGGACGAGACAATGGTACCCATTGGGGCGTCCAAAACAGACTTTCGAAGAGATAGATGGAGAAACAATGGGGATGTTTTAGGTTGACTAAAAGTTCCCCTGCAATCTCTATTTGTAAATACTGACCATACCAACGGCAATTACACCCATTCATTTAAAACCAGATCTGATAAATTCCTTAACCACCATGAATCCTTGCACACCTAATGAGAGCATGTTGTGAGCTCAGGTACCAAATGCTAATGAAAAGCCTTGATCTTATCAACGTCTCCCTCCTCTTGAGAATGCTGTGGATCAATCCCGATAACAATCCAATGTCGAAAGCACAATCAAGCTTTGACCCATCTTGCATCCCAGTACATCGTATCGATTAATCAATGAGTCCAACAACTGACTATTCTCAAGCAGGGACAAAACAAACAAGAAGCAGGCGCCATCATTGTTTGTTGATGCTTGTCTCTGCATGTGCTGTATAACAGATGGCCACTCGTTTGGGATGGAAAGCAAGCCGTTACCACAAGAGAAGCTCCTGGAAGAGGTTTTATCGAAATGAAAGTTAACCTCCAGCATTGTTTGGCAAGAAGTTGGTTTTGGCAGCATCAGAAGGGTGGTATCATCCTGCATATTCATGGTTGACAGAGAAAAGGAAATCCAGAAAAACATTCTCTGGCAGGAAGTTTTTAACCCCAATGGTGCATATTCAAAGTTGGGAAAAGAATAAAGGCAATTTGGTTCCCTAAAGGCCTAATCTAAGCAACAGTGACAAAAGCATTGGATTTCTTATCGGAATAAATTATAAAAACAACAAATGCATTTATTCAAGGCAGTCAGGAATCAAAAGGAGAAAGACAAGGGTCAAGGTGGGAAAAAAAGGGTAAAGGAAGGCAGGAAACAAAAGGAGAGCAACAAGTGTCAAGTCAGGCAGGAAACAAATAGAGAGAGGAACATATTGAGGGAAACAAATGGAGAGGGACATGGGTCAAGGAAGGCAAAAAAAGGAATAAGAACAAGGGTCAAGGCAGGCAAGAACAAATAGAGAATGAAAAGTTCAAGGAAGGCCAAGGAAAGGACAAAGGTGAAGGCAGGCAGAAAACAAAAAAGAGAGGGGCAAGGATCAAGGCAGGTAGGAAAAAAATGGAGAGGGACAAAGGTCAAGGCTGGCAGGAATCGAAAGGAGAAGGACAAGGGTACAGGAAGGCAGGAAACAAAAGGAGAGCAACAAGTGTCAAGTCAGGCAGGAAACAAATTGAGAGAGGAACATATTAAGGGAAACAAATGGAGAGGGACATGGGTCAAGGAAGGCAAAAAAAGGAATAAGAACAAGGGTCAAGGCAGGCAAGAACAAATAGAGAATGAGAAGTTCAAGGAAGGCCAAGGAAGGGACAAAGGTGAAGGCAGGCAGAAAATAAAAAGGAGAGGGGCAAGGATCAAGGTAGGTGGGAAACAAAGGGAGAGGGACAAAGGTCAAGGCTGGCAGGAATCGGAAGGAGAAGGACAAGGGTAAAGGAAGGCAGAAAACAAAAGGAGAGCAACAAGTGTCGAGTCAGGCAGGAAATAAATAGAGGGGGGAACATATTGGGATAAGCAGGAGACAGGGGCAAGAGCCAAGAGGGGTTGCAACAAACAAATGAGAAAGACTAAGGTCAAAGCAGGCAACCAACAGGTAACACAATTATAGCATCAAGATATGCAGCCAACAAATGGAGATGGAAAAGTTTTACGGCAGGAAAGACATAAAAGTAGTCACAAATGCAGATTATGGTGAATGTAGCGAGAACGAAAGTTTTGCAGACTATTTTTTGATATTTATATAATTCGTCCTTTTGAGTGCTACCTATTAAATGTAGCCAGCAAGTTCACAATTAATATCAAATGCTATAATGATAAAATATTATAGAAATGTATCAGTACAAGGTTAGAGATTCAGCAGCAGGGCACTGGTGCAACTGATTACAAACAGTAAAGCATTGCCCTCTCTTGTGACAGAGTTGAAATGAGGATCATATATAAACAGACTGTATCAGGGAACTCTGCCGACTGAACAAGTCTCTTGTTGCACCTTTTAAAGTGAAATACTTTACATCACCTCAGAAATGCGATTAGGCTGGTGATTAGAGCTGAAACATGAGGACTCATCTCTCTCAGCAAGAGCCCTTTTGTAAGCACATCTCCCAGCAGTAGGAACTTGAGCCTGCTGTGTCAATGAACCATGGGTTTACAAATACAAACATAATCGTACACCAGCCAACTAGTTAACCCAGGCTATATAAACAAGCGAAAATGTACTGCGGGGAAAACCCTTACGGGAGAACTTCAGATTGAGTTGGGCAGCAGAGAAACAACTGGCAAAATGATCATTGTTTTTACCATCAATTCTCAAACAGGCTGCAGGATCCTATTCAAACTATGAACATTTAAATTACATTTACAAACAATGATAAAGGATAAGTCAAGGCAGGCAGAAGCCCCGCAAGAGTCAACAGAAGCAGGACACAAATGGAGAGTCCTGGCATCGCTTCACTGGTTCCCTGTTGCATTTTATATGACTTTTATTCATTTATAAGGCTCTTAACAGGCTGGGCCTAATCTATTTGACCCAGCTCTTTATCACAAAAACATCTTTAAGGTCTCTCAACCCCAGGAACTGTGAATTATTGGTAGTCCTAAGAACAAAACGTAAAGATGCCCTTTTTCATTAGTTGCTATTATTATTTGGTTCATTTATGAAAAGTTACCTACAGAAAAGGTTATATTTCTCATTAGTATTGTGAAATGCATAGTTTTTTCCACTGTGTCCTCAACGGTTCAGTTGATCGCTTCAGGTTATCAATCTAACTTTTGAATATTCTGAAATGAATTATTTTATAGCAGCGTCAAAGTCTATTGTTCGAATTTAAAACATATGTATAGATAAATAATGTCACTTGTCTTTTCAAAGTAATGCAAGCTGGAAATACTTGAAAGGTCACCAACATCCTGGTGTAAAATTAAAATCAATTTAGACAAATTGAACTGAAAAGATAAAAGTTTCCTAAAAATTAGACTTGAAAAAAACTTTATTTGGAATAACAAACCTTTACTTATTATATAATTAGGTACAGCTACACAACTGTTTGACATCGGAATGATGAAGTTGAAGTGGGCTGAAAAATGCAAATAAAAATATAAGAAAAACTTTTTATTACAATTTCTGACCCAAGCACCCAACTCTCAATATATCAGACAGCCTTTGTTGGGTCATTAATTCAAGCGTGTTTCACAACTGACAAAACATCATGGTTCACCAGTCACTGTGCTAAATGAGCACACTGGGGCTTTGAGTTGGACCGACGTTTGCTTGCTTTTTGTGATTTTCTTAATTGCATGATTCACGTCAAGAACCATCACCGAACACTTTTCATTCACTTTTGGGATATAATTATTTCCACATCCCAATCAAAGCAGCAGGACATTGTGGAGAAAGAGATGGAAGCATAAGAGTGGACTGAAGGGCTTTGCCCTCTGTGTTTTATTAAAAGAATTGTTCATGAGTGACAAGAGCAAACATCGGGAAGCTACAGCATGTCCGTTCTGTACCTGAGCGGCTTCATTAGCCAAGGCCTTGTCTCAAACCCTGCTGGTTCTTACACTGAGATCCAGTCTGGGGAAACAGTTCCAGCTCTCAGCTCAAATGACAGGCATACAGTGAGGAACGTCCAGTATTCACATAACATATTCTGTAGTGTATTGGCTTGTGCTGTATACTTCCTTTTCACAAAGCTTGTAAAATAATTACAGTATGTTCCATAGAAAAATCTGTACAGTTTGCTTTATTTAAGTACTACTCTAGACATGTCACGTTACTAGTCCAGGTTAATAGGGTTATAGACCACTCATCAAATATATACTTGATAAACAGTGACCAAGCATTTCTCTAGAGGTTCAGGTAAGTAGTAAACTCTTTGTCCACACTCTAGACCAATGCGTGGAGTTCCTTGAGCTCTGTACGCAGTAGGTGAAGGTCCAGGTAAGCAGTTTCAGAAGGAAGAATTGACTAGAGAGGACACTTCCAAACCTCAGGTGAGTACGTATTCAGAGGTGAGAATAACGGGGCCTCACACAATAGTAGAGGGTTATTGGAGACCATAGGCAACAAGACATGTCCCAGGAGAGGGTCACTGCCGGAGGCCCTAGAAATCCAATCAGGGAGGTGAGTAGCAGGAAGACTGGATCCTAGACACAGAAGGATAGCACAGCTGAAACCAAATTCTACCACCAAAGATAGACCAGGAAACTGACAGCCAGAGTCTAGAAGAAAGGAAGCAGCAACTATGAAAGGGGATTCCAGGAAGTCTCTGGGATTATTGCCTCCAAGATACTATGAGAGGGAATCCAGGATGCCTTAACTTATTTCCTCCAAGACCAAGAAGAATCTAGAAGAAAGGAAGCGGCGAGATGAAATTGCAAGAAAACTTGAAATACTATGAGAGGGAATACAGGAAGTCTTTGGGATTATTGCCTCCAAGAGACTATGAAAGGGGATTCCTATCGTTTCGTGAAGAAACGATAAGTACTGATTAATTTGTGAATGCAAACAACAAGGTACACTGCAATAAAGCGCTGAATAAATACTTAAAAATGTTTGTTGTGCAACTATATAATAGAAATACATTTGTTACAATCAGATCTATCAAAAGAAAGAGTCGACAGTAGACGCTTTATTTTGGTTCGGACTTAAAAGGAAAAAAGAAGAAGCGTCCAGGGCATTATCAGCACTCCCTTTCAACCCAAGACATTAGTATAGTCCTAATGATCCCCAAACTCTGTGGTGTATTCAAGCGCACTTTAATCCACTGATTCAAGTAGCTAATGATTTCTCACGGTTGGTTAAGTGCAGTTCAGATATTTTCTGCATTCTCCAAAAAGACTCTTAATGATGCAGAGGTCAAAAGTAAGAAAGAGCAATGCTGAGCTCCTCATTGTGAATGCAGCTTGGCACAGAAGTCATTTAAAACAACACGTGGCAACAATACCACACATCCGGTTCACACAAGCACACATAATGCCTTGACTAAGCACTTCCATATGGCTTGACTGCAGCCTGGTTTTCCCTGAGAGCAAAAGCTCGGTGGGTTGTTAAGTGAGCATTTTTGTAACCACATGGTGATCATGAACTTGACTGAGGAGGATTTGTGTTTTGTGACAGAGTTTACATTCTAAAGCTCCTGAGGAAAAGTTATGACCGCCAACCTTATGACAACAAACGCAGACCGACAACTTTTGATAATTTACATTTTCTTATGCCCCACACTGTTCTTTGTGGAAGGTATTGTTTTGAACGTCTGTAGATTTTTTACACAATTTGTTTGATTGTATTATTTTGATGTTTCTAATGGGTGTAACTACTGGTTTCTGCCATGTCTAAGATGATGGAAATGCTGGATTCTTGCTCTTTTGTTGTTTGGCTGAAGGCCTTTGCTGACTGAAATGTGAAATTTTTGTTCGAAACGATCCGATTGTACAAGCAAAAATAAAATTGTGCTCTCATTGTGTTTACTGGGGAAACACACTGCCTCTGAATAATTTGTCTGGTTATCTTTTTTTGCATTTTCGGATTGAAGTGATTTCAAATGTGATTTCGTTACGTAGGCATTCGTCATTGGCCTAAAACCTGTTTCAACTCAGAGATTTGTACGATAAACAAAGAGCAGATTCTCATGCGTTTTCAAAATGGCTAACAAGGCATCAAAGTGAAGGAAACATACTTATTTTCAGGATATTTCCGTAGCTCTTTGATAAGGAGGTTAAATTCTCCTTCCTCTCTGTGCATTCTCAAGATTTGATGAACCCAGTATTTCATTTTCTGTTTTTTTTTTGTTGTTTTTTGTTTTTTGCAAAAGAGAGATCATCAGAAATTATTCATCACTGCTTGAAGATGTCTTTTTCTTTTGCGATTTGTTTATATGTTTTACACAACAAGTTATAATATCCAGTGTGCAAGGCAATATTGTTGCGAACATACACATGAACATTTCGAACTTCAATGTGCAAAGACCTCCAAATATTGATTTGATTTAGGTTGTTCTTGGGTTAAATCACTTTGCATTTTGTACAATAACAAAAATAAATATTTACTTATTAGGGGTGTTCATGGTATGTATTGAACCGTTTCGGTGTGGCCTGTTCGGTTCGGTACATTTGCGTACTGTTTCGGTATTCTGTATTTTTATTAAATAATATAAATTTATTATTAGCGCGATATTAAGCGCAGCGGAACAATGTTCCTAGGCGAGTTTACGCACGGACGCTATTGAGTGACGAGCACGAGTAAGAAAATGGTATCATGGAAAAAGCGAAAGAGAAGCCAGAGCTTGAAGACCCTCCCACCTCACTACGGTCTCCTGTTTGGGAACACTTTGGCTTCTCTGTTTAAATACATAACGGGGATAGACGAGTGGATAAATTTAAAGTTGTATGCCGACATTGCTCCACGGAGATCGTGCAGGCAACACATCTAACATTTTCTACTGCTGGAGATATTGTCACTGCAACCAGATCAGTGAACCAGATTCAGAAAATGTGGATAGGTTCATCTATCCTAACTAGTTGCAGTATTTCATTTTTTATTAAAAAAATGTGTTTTTCTTTATAAAGAGTGCAATTTATTTAAAATATCACCCAAATGTCACTTTTATTTATTTTCTGCAAGAATTCTATTGTGTATTGGCAGCTTTTCAAAATAAAGATTATGTAAGTTCTTATTGTTTTGTACCGAACCGAATGAACCAAACCGAACTCTCCAAGACACTGTACCGAACCGAATACGATTTTAGCGTACCGTCACACCCCTATTACTTATAACTGGGGACATCCTAATCAGGTTTTTCCCTTCAAGTCCAAGTCTGAGTTTTGAGTCACTAATTTGGGAACATCATGTATACATATATATATATTCGAGTCCTGATCAGGAGGTGACCAATGATTCCGATTGAGTCTGTCTCTAGATAGTCCAGTTGTTGGGGACCACTTCTGTAGACGACAACATCTGCATTTCTATTTGTCAACAAACATTTTGTTTGGTGCGCTGGCGTATTATGTGCAAAGCGTAACTAGACTTCCAGTAAAAAAATTTAACTCCCTACGATCAAACCAAAAGCTAGCTGAAAAAACTAAACCTTGAGCCATTCCAGTACAAAAGCCTTGACCAGCACACTCCAGATCATCTTTTATTCAGAGCCAACGTACCATTAACCCAACCTCTAAATTTATAATGGTGAGCCCAGCCAGACAAAACGCAGCAATGGGTGAGCATGTGTTCAATGGTCTCCTGTGTAGCTGTACACCCCATGGGATCAACCTCACTGTTAGAGAAGTTGAAGAGCACTTAAAACTGCCTGGAAACGCAAGGCACAAAAAGCTTGAGAAGTAATGGCATGTGAGAGAGCTGTCTGGCTTGAAAAAGTTATTTTAAAACACACGTAAATGAGTGTTATTCGGGAAGAAAATGAAGAGTAAAACTATGGCGGAAATTTCTTTTTTTCACTAAAATTTCTACACAATTATGATGCACTGATGTACTGGAATGATAAAGGGTATTCCATCCATCCAATCACAATACAGCAGGCCACCAATCCACCAATTGCTGGAGTTTTTGTTGAACAAAGTAGAAGTTTGGAAAAAAGTTGCTGGATGAATCGTATGAAAATGAGAATTATAGAACAATGAAAATGTTTATTTACCCTAACTATTACCATCACATGATTCCTTTGTGAACCCTTTAGCACTTCAAAACATCAAGCTACACAAAAAACATTAAAATCATCTTTAGTGACATTTCCGCAGGTCGCAGTTAGTGGTAAATCTAATAAACATAAAATTGTGAAGCATCTTTGAATGGTTTCATCAATTTCACCGATTTCATCAAAAAATCTGGATTGAGTATCAACAATTAATACAACCAGCTTTCCATGGACATAAAGATTTGACAAGAAATTGGATTTCCTGACATTTAAATGCTCATGATTTCAACATGTAAAAGTACAATAAAGAAAGTTTAAAGGCATACACAAGCCTTGACGCCTGTTTTTTTTTAATATAATTTTATTAGAGAAGCTAGTTTCACCAACGGCACAAAATAATACACAAAAAAATATTTGATTCTAAATACTGTAACAATTTATTACAACCACTAGTTAAAAGCTAGTGCCTTTTGAAACCAAATCATCATAGCTTGATTTATAACTAAGGATTTTATTTCCAAGCATCTCACCAAACGTTTGTTTTACCACAGATTTAGCTCCTAGATTCGTAGATAATTCTTCCCGGGGTAGCAAACCATTTGCTTCTCCTTTCTGTGGATTTCAGCAGTCTGTAGAACAGTGTCTTTGAAAATGAGTTTGCCTATACAGTAAAATCCTATTCTGAGAACATTTGGTCCCTCTCTATATAGAGTTAAACTGACTCCAAAAAGAGTTATTTAATCATCTATTTAGTTAGTTTAATTATATAACTTTTTCTGCATCTGTAAATAAAAATTCTATCTTTTAGTTGTGTTTGCCTTGTTTTTCTGTATCACCACTAACGAAATAAATCCTAAATATTCTTATTAATTAATTACTCTGCCAATAACTGGACTCTATTCAGAGAGGATCCAAATTTGATCTGAACAGAGTTAATTTTACTCTGAATATTTTCCTGGGTACAAGTGCATGAGTAGGTTTTTTTGTCACGTTACGTGACGTCTTGTGCAAACCCTCTGTTGAAAACCAATTGATATACTGGATGTTACATAGCAATGATCAATAGCATGACAATCAACAGAAGTGCAACATTTTTTAAAAGGTAAGAAAAGAAGGAAAGCAATAAAAGAAGATCAAGGCGAAACTAGATTTGTGTTCTGTGTTTGTGCTGTTCCACTCAGAAAGGGTTTTGTTTGTGCCCTTGAAAGTCCCAGATGGAGCTTCTGAAGTGAGAGCGTGGACAGAGATCTAAAGTCTTTTAGATAGAGGTCACCTAACCACCTGTGATTTGATTGACAGTTCTAAGTGCTCACTGATCTACCAGCTGTACGTGCTCAAATCATAGTTTCACGCTCAAAGAAGCCCTCGAGATAGACACTCACCAAACAAATTGCTGGAGTGGCCTTGCTTGGAGACAGGACGCAGCTCGTTGGAGCCCCATGCGTAGCGTTTGTAGTTGTCCCACGAAAATTGCATCATCTGAAGAGACACAAACAGATGAAGAGGTTCATTTAGTGACCTTCGGGAAACACCAAATAATGAAAGAGACAAAATGCTCAAAATGAAAAGCAGGCTGATAAACCGATTGTATCGATTAACTCGACTCTGTGGTGTACATCAATGTGCTTGAATGAAAACTGATTTAACGTTATGAGCAAACTCAACATCTTGCACCACGACATTGATGCGGTGACATCATCAGTGTTACACCTGTAGGTTTAACAACCCGTTAGATTATGCCACGTATGGAAATCACAGGACAATTTAGATTACAAAAAGATGCTCTGTTCAAGGTTGCTTGGCTACAAAACAACGTATACACCTACAATCAGTTTTTATTCTGAAAACAAGAGTGATGATGTTTGGAAGAATACATGAATATTCTTCTTTAAAAAGGACATTTGGACACTGGCTTTGGTCAAAACTTGTTGATAAACAGCGCTCTACCCATTGTCTAAAAGCATTTATCAATCCTGCATTGTTTTTTTTTCTTGCTATTACATTATTATGTCATTGACCAATAGTGTTTGAAGCAAAAAAAAAAGAGTTTTCTGAGCTGAGTGTGTTGCTATACAAAGGTACGCTGTTACTCTCTCTCTCTCTCTCTCTCTTCACCAATCATATGGCCAACTCAAACAAGCATTTCACTCACTGATTATCTTATCCATTATATATAAAACATGGCACCTGCCACGACGACTACTTACAAAGTGACTTTCAGAAGACTTCAATAATCACTTCCAAATGACTAGAACATGTGCATTTTTAACTTTCCCTCACACTGATTTTGTATTACAAGAGCACTGAAAAAGTAAGCCGTTCATAATCAAATCACTGTCTAGTTACAGAGATGTTGATGGCCGACCCACATACATTTTTCAAATCAAGGATCATTCTTTATGTAGAATTCGACATTTAGAAACTGTACAGAAAATGTAGTTCATGGCCCTTTCTTTCTTGATTCTGTCTGAGACACCCATCATTAAATTTATGGGCTGGTCAATTCTTTGTGCGTAGGTAAGCGTTCAAAAACACATGATGTAAACCCAATGAAAAAAAAATAACGAAATGGTTGGTTTGTTGGGCATTCTTCAAAACTGGACATTCCATTCACCCAAAGGAAATGACTCTGGTTTCCTGCCGTAAGGGAAATGGAAACCAAATCATGGGAGGATAAAGGGTAAATGGAAATGAATGGATTAAAAGAAAAGCTCAAAAAGATGGAAAAAATGAAAAGATTTTGACCAATAATGGGATGGGGGATACAGAACCCATGTGCCCAATCAGATCTAGAGCAACTGGGGGTTGTGTTAGGGAAATAGGCAGTTATTGAACCCAACTTTAGGGTTTGGGTTAGAGAGATGAATAAAGAGTGATTATATCACTATTAAAAAAGCCTGCCTGTAAACTCACTCCCTACCACAGTCCTAGCCCCTTCAATTGTTATCATAACACCCCTCAACGCATCATATTTCTACTTCATGGCACGAGGGAGCAGTGTATGCTGAGTGTGCTTTTCCTGCTGAAGAATTGAAAGTGGTTCTGGCTACAAAACAACATACTCCGGGCCACGGAACTGTGCGGGCTCCACAAACAGCATCGACATCCACTGCCATGCAAGAATGCATGTGTAATCAATGGCAGGTATTGAGTCTGCTTAATGTTCATTGACATGACATCAGACTCAAGGCAGAGAGAAAGAAACCATGTGAAACATTGACAGAAAATGCTTAAAAACTACAATTGCTGCTCAATGTGGAAAAATAGCTGTAATAGCATTTTCATATAAAGTGTAGTAAAACACTGTTTCTCAAAAATGACACAACATATGAAACTGGATTTGTATATGACCAGTTATTAAACCTGTTAATATAAAAATTGGGGGAAAAATATTATGCAATAATTGATTATTTTTCTTTAAGTAAGTTACATTTTCTTTTTTTTTTTATTTGTTTCATTTATTGAACCAAGCATCTTAATTTTTCCCCTAAAGAGCAACAAAATCATGACCTGTTCCTTCCCAAAATGCCATAAATGAATCAAATAAATGTTATGGTTAAAAGTAACAAAAATACAAAATTTGCACATCATCAACTAAATAAGTCTCCATTAGAAGACCAATTAGAAGGCCAAAAGTGCAGTTAAAAATGTTAAATATTAACCACATGAAAGAATTGAACGGTTGCTCCAGAGACGAAACAAAAACAATGACAAAACTCAAGCCAAAAGTGAAGTGTTTATTTTGGTAGTAACTTAACTTTTTTAAATTGCTGATTACCGTGTTCTGAAGCCAAACTCTTCAAAACACGGTAATCCGAAACAAGTTTTGATGAAACAACTTCATCACCGGATTTGTGAAATCATCTTGGATCACTGTATCTAGGACTAGAAATCTATTCATTTATTTATTTATTTATTTTTTTTTATAAAAAGGCCTGTTTACAAATGTCTCAAAGAAATTGTGTTGTACCTCAGTGAAAGGTATTATTTCTTACTGTGAAACAATAAACTTAAATAACTAAAAAAGACGCTCACTAAAACTCAGCTATCATTTTTATTATTTATATTCACCTTATATTTTTAAGCAAAAGGGACGAAAATTACACGTTTTTAAAACGCGTTTCCACAAAAGTACTGTTTTGTGGTTTACAATGTGTGTATAATGAAGGAACGCATAAGATCTCAGACACAATAACCAGTTGAAACACAGGGAAATGTTTCACATGCATGTGAGATTCTTCTATACAGAAAGATGAAATCATTTATAATTAAGCAAATTAATGAAACTCTCAATCGTCTTTTGGGCGTCTTTGGCTCGGTGGATGTTTCTGAGGCTGAGTTCAATTTAAGCTTTTAATTGACAGCCTTCCAAAATAGCCAATTTCCTCCCCGAGTTTGTGAAAGCGCTATGTGCAGATGTCATTATGACAAATGCCGTCTCATTACAGAAGCTGACAACAAGGCATCTGTCTTCCTCAAATGTCCGTAGACGCAAACCCACCAAGCATGTTGGGTAAACCCGTTTAGCATAAAAATCTAATCAGAGCCACCTGGGCATCAAGCCTGGGATGAACAATTCCTCCCAGCAAAACAGATCAGCATAAAAATTATTAACTCTATACTCACTCATCGAGTATCGTCCTGTATTTAAAACGTCCAATTCAAAGTTTTAAAAATGATATTTTCACTCAATTGTTAACGCATTCATCCTTTCAAAGCTCAACAGTGAAAGTATAATTACAGCTGCAATAAACTATTTGACAAGAATTTAAGAATCATTAAATGTTTTAACTAATTATACACAATGAATAACGAATTAAACATCGCTACGGCACATCTTAATATCAAGGATCAATAACATCAGGATATTGTAAAATCTTTACAGAAGTATTTTACTGAAACTATTTTTAATGTTTAAACTGTCACTGGAAATATTAGATTAAAAAAAATTAAGACTGTGAAGCAAAGAATGCCAAGGTCTAGTTTGATATATTATATTAATTTATACTATAATGTTATTAATATAATCCAGGCAATATGGGCTAGGACTGGTGAAAAAAAGTACAATCAGCATTGCAGTGCAGCCCCGGCCAATTCTGAATGGGTTTAGTGAAAGTGAATAATTGATAATCGGAATGTGAAATAAAATTTGATTTGTCAAAATAAAAGTAGGGACTTTTATTTTGTAGTGTTATAATTATTAAATTCAAATGAGTTTCGTTTGTAAAAGAGCCCATTAAAGGTCTATTTTGCTTCATCTGTTTAATAAATGTAATCAAAGTAAATAAATCAGTTGTTTTTAATTATTTCAGTAATAATGTGCACCATTAT
This sequence comes from Danionella cerebrum, assembly GCA_007224835.1. Taxonomy (NCBI): domain Eukaryota; kingdom Metazoa; phylum Chordata; class Actinopteri; order Cypriniformes; family Danionidae; genus Danionella; species Danionella cerebrum. The sequence continues at coordinate 242,905 of SRMA01027202.1, read as the reverse complement.
AATTTATGAATCGTTGTATTTATTGTTAAATGTGCATCATAACGAATTTCGTGTAATTAGTAGGTATAACTTACCACATATGACATTTTTTTTAATTATTTTAATCCAAGTTAAGCCAGGATTAATTATCACTTCTTGGACCAATTCACATCAATAATCAACTTTTAATCGAGTCGTAATTCCATATAGATTGCTGAGGTTTGTACACAAACTTTGATGTTAGCTAGTCAAAGTGCAGTTTAAAAATATTTTTTAAATATTCTTATGTAATATAAACAAACCCCCATGTCTCTATGACTTTCCAATGCTGAGATAGAAATATGGCAGATTGGTTGCTATGGTAAACAGTATGGTTGCTACGGATGGGTTAGTGACATCATATAATGCCTCAATTATTTTTCTAAGCTGAAATAGAGATGTAGTTGGTTGCTAGGGTAAACAGTTTTATTGGTAGTAAACATATTATTAATGTTCCTGTATCCTGAACACAATCGCCCAATGAGATCGAACGATAATCTCGCCCTTTTTAACTTCTGGTGTGTACCGAGGATGGATGCGTCAGTAATTGCAGCAAATTCACCATCCCCTTCACAAACAACTCAATAGCATTTGCTTTTCAAGTGAAAACACAGCCGTATCAAGCCTCTCAGCTCAGAATTATTCAAAGGATTGTCATCCATAATAACCAAAACTACCTCATTGATAGCAGATAAGGCTTCAAGCCCTACAAACAAGCCTCCACATTGGTTTGGTAACTTAATTACGACCATTACGGTCACAAGCGAGAGTAGCAGAGGGATTTCATGTCTGCAACAAAGAGAATTAGGATTAGGAACTAGAGTCTGTCTCCTCCTCTTCCCAGTCAAACATTCTCACAGACGTAGATTCTTCACCAGCTTATCGCTCGCTAAGATCTTCATCCCTTCTCTCAACACGCACAATCTGTTCCCAGCAGGCACGCCTCTTTGCTCTCATTTACAACTCATTGTTTGCTGCTTTGGTGGTGCTCAATTTGAAACCCATGGATGGCGGTGGCAGCTTGATGATGTAAATCAATAAACAATGCGACGGGTTTCCATTCATCACCTGGTGGGTATCATCAAACAAGCCAGAGCGATGTATATGCACTATTTGGGAAAAAAAAAAACACAAATCGATAATATCAGATAAACAGTTGAATTATTGATGATAAAAAACCTGAAAAAATGATTACAAACTCTCCCCAGATCTTCTGTTATCACCTGTTGTATATTGTATGCGTCATCGGACCAGAATGTGATTCAGATTTCAAAATGACCTCTTTTACTCGCTCTGATCAAAAGGAATGAATGTGGACAATATTTAGACTTTTGCCAAATGTTTGGGAGAAATATTGTGATTTTTTCTTATTTATTCGAATTGTTCTGCTATTAATACTAACCACAAAGTTCATTATCAGACAGAACCAGTCATTTTTACTGAGAGGGATTTCTGCAACGGAGTCAAGGTGAGTGGGTGTTCAGATTTGGTATTCAGCTGAGAGCTCTCATAAATTGATGACGATGCAAATTTGATAAGACTGTCTATAACATCCGAGTCAGCACCAGAGTGTTCAGGCAGAAGGAAGGACGGGATAAGCACCTTCAGTCAACACAAAGAGCTGCATTTAATAACGCACCTCCTGCTTACCAAAGCTGAGTTAGCATTCAGAAAATTAGGTTGCTAGGGTAAACAATTAGGCTGCTAGGTACTCATCAGTGATGTCATACAAAATGTAATTTGTTACTAGCATAACTTTAGGTTCCTGTCTGTGCTTTTTCATTGTGTCATGTCTCTACCTTCCATAGATATCTATATGTAGATACCTCGTGAAATGGGGCCAGGGCTCTAGACTAACTTTTTGCACTGGTTGCACTGGTGCGCCTAAATTTTTTTCTTAGGTGCACCAGCATAAAAGTTAGGTGCACCCAAATTTTCAACTGCATCACATTTAACACCGCATTTTCACAAGTTCACTTTTTTTTAGTTATCTATTCATTTATTTTTTTTAAATCACTGTCCATAGACAATATTGACTTGTAAATGATTAACTAACAACCTGGTCAAAATAAAGTTCTTTATTTTAAGCACAATTCCATAAGAAAGGTAACTAAAACTTACTGAAAAGGTGTTTAAAGTGCTTTACTGAGCTGAAATTTAAACTTTAAACTGATTTTGGTCCCTAAGAGCAGCAAATACAAATAAAAACGATAATACCATTTACTACCCAGATCAAGAGTTTATAATGCAGCCTATTTATTTACTTCTTTTGCAATATTGTAGGCAACGTTAAACTTAATTATCATCTCGGCCTCGTCTGATCTGTTTGCAGCTGCCTGCAGCTGTAAAGGTACGTTCACATCTGTCTCTTATACACATCTGGGTCGAGGAAATATAGATGCAATGATGCTCCCTGCCTGTAAACCATACGGGGAACCAGGAAAAAAGACGACAACAACATAGAAGGAATCAAAGAGCACAAAGAAAGAAATCATGAATGTCAAGCGGGTGATGATTGATCACTTGGAGCTGTTTGACAAAAATCTGAAGAAAAGACAGGATTTGTGGTGCGCTGTTTCTTTTCTGTTTGCTGCTCTGAAAATGTGGGATGAGCCTCAGCGAGCGTAAAATTTCATATGGTTCATATGGTTGGCCCAAGAGATGATCCTCTTAAACACACTCTAATGACCTTTACACACCCATGCATTTTTTAATGCAGGAGCTGCATGCAGTAAATCTTTAGCCTTAATTACACTGTGCTAATGTAACTATACACGGCTCGAAAAAACGGCTAGGTGCGTGTCTTAAAAAATTATGCACTGTTTTTCCGCCTGGTACACTGCATAGTTTTGTGACAATGTGCGTCAAACGCTGTGATTGGCTCGTTTGGTCACATGTCTTCAGTCGGGAAAAGCAGCAATAGGCGGCACTTGAGAACAAAACGAGGAGCAGTACTCCTGGAGCCGCAGAAGAAGAGACTACAGAGATTGTCTGGAGAAGCGTCCAGTCATTGCTGAATTTAAACAGCACAAGGAATCAACAGCAGAGGATTTCACATGGCATAGTTTTAGACAGAATCGAAGAGACCATTGCCCATGTTCTAAAACTGTGTCTCGCAACCAAGACCTTGCGGGAAAGATTTGAATACAGCACAAGGTCACGTGTCCTAGATTGAGAAGCAAGACAGGGATGTGAGATTGCCCTCAGTGCGTTTAGTAGCGCACATTTAAAGGCAGGCACATCCGCAGGCAGCCCTGTGTTATTGGTGCGGCGGAACATGCTGTTGCAGCATGTGAAAGACCCCAAGCCGAAGAAGATTCAATCAATGATAGTCCTGGGAGATAAAGGTATGGCTTAAATTGTCAAACTCTTATCATGTTGCTTCACATAGTGAAGGATAAAAAAAAGTAGCATTGAACAGCAAAGCTAGCGTAGTCCATGGAGTTCAGTCTATTCAGCTAGCAACAAGCAACAGTGAGCAAAACGGCTCTATATCTGCATTTGTTTGAGTGTGTATACAAGTCTGCATGTGCGCCAACGTGTCCGGGCACGCCAAATACAAAAACACATTCAGGCGCGTGTACGCGCATGAGCGCGCAAAAGGAGCCGTCTCACAGGAGAACATGCAGGTGAGTGTATGCTCGCAACAGCCTGCCATGTGCAGACAGCAGCAGTGAATTGTTATACATTTAGTTTGTTTAGGAACAAGGTATAGAGCTCCTCTATAGCAACACTTCTGTTGTGATCTGGATATGATGTGTAAAATAATAAATAAATAATGAAGCGATGTGTTCTGATTAATGACTACGTACATGGTATCACCAATAAAGCTGTCTGAGGGTTTTGCACTGTCCTTGCATACAAAGCTGTGCAGCATTACGTTTTTTTTTTTTTTACTTAACCCAGCCCTAATAGTGACCAATATTCATTCCTGTACACACCCAATTTTATCTTATGTAACAAGCAGAATTTGGTTCTCAATTCGAGATCTCCAGAAAAAAAATGTTTATGATCGCAGTTATTATTTTAAGCTCTAGTTTCTCAGGCAGCATGGTGTAGCAGCAGTCATATATAGCAAGTCTTTATTTACCGATCATCAATTGGAGCTAAATCGTCTTGCTGAATGACCTGGCAAGGCCAGCTGAATGAGCCGTGTCTGAATCAGATGCTGACGTAAAGTCTTAATCTCCATCCTCCTTTCAGGATCCAAGCCACCTAAGAGTGAAGCCGGGTATAGATTAGCTCTTCAACCCAAAGCAGCATTAACGCGATCCCTGCCCAGTTAGAGTTTGTTAATCCCACTGTCTAGCATTATATTACAGGGACTGGATGGCTGATTAAACCCCATTTGGTGGCAATCAAATTATCTCTTCTGTGATATCTTATGATGTGAATGAATGATTCTGCAGACATTCTTATGTAATCTAATCAGTTTGTCCCGAAGGTGTGTACTAAGCACTGGGGTGGACAAGCTTTCTCTATTTGTGTACATTGGTAAACACTACAACAGTAGTGACCAGTAGAAATTAGGAGTATAACAATACAATACACATCAAGATACTATCTCCATGACATGAATCACACCAAAAATGACAAAATAACCTTTACCAACACAACTGACTAAAAGATATTTAATATCGAAGGCATCAATGTAAAATAAAGTAAGTGTAACAATTTTGCCGTAAAGCTAAGAACAGTGTATACTTTATCCTCTAGTAGACAGCAATAAAGTTATAAACTCATTAAATTAAACATTTTAAAGGAAGTTTCTTGTAATAGAGCTCTTTTTATACACCTATTTTTACAATATTACTTTTGTTAAAAGTTCATACAGTTGATTTTCATGCTAGAGATTGACAGAAATTAGTTTTCTATAGCCGATTCCAATGTTTAGGTCAGGGTAAGTGCTGCCGATTTTTTAAACCATCGCTGGACAAAATAAATAAAAACCACTTGAATCAATTAAACAGAAAATGCTTCTTTTTTTCATTGTAAGCTTGAAGGAGGCGACACCTTAGGTGACCAAACTAGTGGTATTTTTCTTTTTGCCTTTTCAGCTCCCAAGCTATTACTAAACAGAAGAAACATTTATGGTTTGCTTTTCCTTTGATTACCTTCATCCTGTAATCCCAATAATACAATACACATTAAATAGTATGCTCTAATTGGAAGAAAACAAAATTTATTAACATGTTGTTTTTGTTGGTAACATACCGCTTCAAGTTACAAAACAAATTACCTTACTCTAGCAGGTAAAATAAAAAGACGTCATGTTGCACAGCTTTGTAATATAACATAGACATATAGTCATTAATCAAACACATCACTTCATTATTTATTAATTATTTCACACATCATATCCACATCACAACATGAGCCATTGCTATAGAACAGGTCTAAACCTTGTTCTTATATTATAACAAAAATGTTTTTCAATATATAGTGTACTTTTTCTAATTGACGACATAAAATATTATGCTTTATATATTACTGCTCATGCTCTTAAATTTAACCATTTTTTTTTCATTTTTTTGCTAAACTGTGGTTAAAAACCAAGGTATGTACTTAACCATGAACTTTTGTGTACCGTTGCATCTCAAGTTTACATGGAATTTTATTAACAATATAAGTTATGAGGTTTTATTAAGAGCACGCATCCATCTTCTCCAGGATCTGGCCCAAACCAAAAGGTTTGTCCATTATCAAACTAGAAAAAGCATGACATGTCATTTGGATTTTCTTCTAGGTTTCATCACACAGAATGTCTTATTAGCTCAGTTTGGAGTGTGTTTAGCTGCCACATGACTGCACAGCACTTCCACCTCAGACATAATGCCCTCATTGTGCAGCTCAAGAAACAAGCTCAAGACATTGATTAAGGTCAAGAACAGGCGTGTGGGCAGCTTGTAAACAACGTGAAATACACAGCACTTAATATCACACAAGCTTAATGTCTCAGAACTCTACTCCCCTAAGGTTGTGATCATCATGACTTCAGGGATCCCAAATAAATTATTGTGATATAATGTATATCAAATAAAATATAATGATAGAAAACACGCAAAAACTTGCACAACCCCAAATTTCTTATTTATTACCTCTTTTGAGATTTATGAAGCTTTTCCCTTTGGAGACAACAGTGTTGGCACATAGCAAATTAAGGCTAAGTTTCTTTTCAACCCATTAGCCCTTCACCTCCATTTTGCGAGTTCACATGAGTTGAAGGGGTGTCCTAATTAAATTTTAAAATAAAGGTAAGAAGAGCTAAGACAAAGGGTTATGTAGCCCTTGAACCAAAACAAAGACCCACAAATATGCCAAAATGAGTAAAAGTTATTTTGTAATTTATAAGAGTTTTACAATTGTGAAAACTAGTGATGCTACAATACTGAACGGTACATACACAGTCCTCTGTTCTATACATATTTTTTCGGTTCCTCATTTGAATAACCCCCATAAGTCTTATTTCAACATGGCTGGCGAACTATTGGTTTATGGATTTGAACAGGCAGCAGATGTCAGAGAAATGCAAAGACCCAATCAATGAACTGCTCCTTGTGTAAATATCCAATCATCAAGCGCTAAAGTTAGAGAGTCTTGCGTTTCACTAGGGTCAGTGATATGATGAGGTGCAGTCAGCATGTGCTTTGGAGACATTTCTGCTTTGCGGCCAAATACGATAGAGAGGGGAAAGGAACGGTAAACAAATATGTCACCATAAGTCAGCACTGTTAATTAATGCAATCTAAAGTGCATTCTAAATTGTCTTTTGCAACTTTCTGCATTTTTTTAAGAAAAAAAGTAACCAACTACAAATAAAAATGTAAAGGTATTAATTATTACAGGTAGGGATGTCCCGATCAGGTTTTTTGAGCCCCCGATCCGATCCGAGTCATTTAATTTTAAGTATCGACCCATACCGAGTCCCGATCCGATACTTGTCTTTTCCTTGTGCTAATTGCACACTTTAAGTGCATGCAGGTTATTAAATCAATCCAGTGTGTACTCTTGACAACCAAATAGCTCAGCAGTGCATCAATAAAATGGTTTAGCCTTTCCCTGCGTTCGCTCAGTGAAGTCGCAATATTCTGTCGTGTGTTTCGTTTTAAGATGCCTTAAGTAGTTAGTAGTATTAAAGGCTGCTTTGCTAGTACCACCGCGTGAAATGCTCGCATTGCAAACGTTGCATGTAGCTACCAGACTAGAATCACTTTCCAACTTAAAATACTTCCACACTGCAGACATCTTAGCACCGTATTGCAAGTAGTAAACAACATGCGAGTTTAACATGCGAGTTTGCGACACGTGCGTGACGTAGCTGACATAAACATTCGATCGGTCCGATACATAGAGCCGATTCCGATCAGTTAAAAAATGCCTCGATCGGCCCCGATACCGATCTTTACGATCGGCTTGGGACATCCCTAATTACAGGTATTAATAATGTAAGGACACTGTGTACACACAGACTCGCATACACTCGCACAAACATGCTCCAGGCACACGCGCACAGATAGAGTAGGGGTACTACTATCGATCATGATCGGCCGATAATCACTATGTGAAGAGTGATCAGTGATCGCTAAAACTGTAGATCAGAAGAACCATGTGTATGATGCAACGTTTGCGAAACTTATTACACGCACAAATGAAAATGGCTTCACCGGTCTGGCATTACTTCATTATGACTGAAAATGGCAAGTTAAATGCAACATCTGAAAATGCAACATCTGGAGATTCCTCATGGTGGGACTCAAGCAAAACACTTTAACACTACAAACCTCATTAGACATTTAAAGGTTGCTCATCAGGAAGAATATGGCGAGTTTTCAAGCAGGAAAAGAGAGCGTGCAAGTTCGTCAGCACAAACCTCAGCGGTCCATAAAAGAGACTATTCGGCAACTCTACCGCAAGGACTTTAAGAAACATAGCAAAATAACCGACAAATCATGGAATGTATTTGTCTGCAATAAGCAGTGACATCTGGAGGGTGAGTATAAGGTTTCATGTCTATGCTGAGCCTTACGGCAAAATTTATCAATGAAAACTTCGAGCTTCAAAAAGTCATCCTCCATTCACAGGAGTTTTCTGGCTCACACACTGCAGAAGCGCTTGCCTGACATGTTTTTGAGATGGGGAATCCCAAGAGAAAAGATACACGTTATTCTCAGGGATAATGCTTAACCTCTTAAGCCCGAGAGTCCCCGGTACCGGGGACTTGCCCCCTTGTGCGTTACATTTTCACTCATAGCTCACGAACCCTGAGAATAACCCACACATATTAAATACTGTTGTGTTCAGCGGAAACTCCTCTAAAAACGTATCTAATTCAATTTCATATCCGTTAACCACAGCTCGAACGCCATGCAAATAAACAACAACATGTCCGGAGTATAATTCATGACCACGTTTTTGTTTATGTGCTGATATGTATCCACAATATAAACGGAAACACCCAAACCATTACATTAAATGAAAGCTAACAACCAGCTGAATCCAGCGATATGCAACTCATTAACATTGAATGAAGTATTTCAGAGCAGGGAGCGAAAGTTCCCCGAAAAAACGCCAGCAAAAACCAAGCAAGCATGTAAATCTTATCTTACCTTTGCCGTTTTTTCAACAAAAAGTTATTTCCATAGCGATAAAAGTCCGTTTGTTGTTATGTCCGGTCGATAGCTTCGCGCAAACGCCATTTTTGATTATTTCTTTAGCTTTGTGGCGTCATTACGTCACCAAATATGGAATGACTCCCCGTGCGTAAGAGCACGTATCTCCACGCTGCGCGTCGTGTGATTCGTCGGCGATCCCGTCAGTCTCAAAATGGTTGAGCTGATTAGTTTCCATAGAATCAGAGCTTTCCAGCGATATATAGAGCTCCCGGATTGGACAGATGGTCGGGGGGTAGGGACACGCAGAAGCTCGACGTCGAAAGCGTTTGTGAATGAAAGGTTCCCAAAAGCGCAGCAAGATGGCGTAAATGAGCTTCTACCCCCCTTTTACAGTGTTTCTTTAGGAGTTTTTTTTGCTGAAATCATGTCCCATAAGTAAGAAAACAAGACTATGAACGTAGCTGAAGCTTTGGACAAGATTTTTTCCATATTTCAATTATTGTGCCAAATTGTGCCAAACTGTGCCAACATGGATTACGCCTGAACTTTGTTCAATCAAAACCTTTACAGAATATTAGTTTCTTGTAGTATGAACACCAAACTTGCTACAGATGTTCTTGACATGTAGTGGTTACAATTGATTGTGTTTATTTGCTTCGTTATAAGTAAAATAAGGAGATATTGGAGGAAACATGTGTTTTTTTTTAGGCGGAGTTCATTTTTTTGGCCATTCCAACATCAATTACTCTTACTCAGTGTTCTTGACTGTCAAATTAACTCATCCACACCACTCCCCAAGAACCTATCTTCATTTTGATACCAAGATTTGCAGTTTAGGCCTTGTAAAAGCTGAGAAATGCCTTAAAAAGTAAAAGTATAGGATTTTCGGAAAATAGGCCTCAGGGCTTAAGAGGTTAAAACATGGGGAAAGCCATGAGGGATGCAAATCTATCCTATCTTCCGTTCATGGCGCATTCTATACAGCTAGCCGTGACAGAGGGTGTCATGTCACATCACAGCATCGCAGATGTAGTTTCCTTTGGAAGAAGCATTGTTGGACGCTAATAGAGAGTCGTGTTGTTTTGCTCACTGTTACTCATTTTTTGTCTGAATAGACTGAACTACATTAACTACTTTAGGTTAGCCAACATTAGTGATGCCGGTTCCCTTCATAGTTTACTAGTAACATATAGTAAATATATGGCCAAAGGACTTTGACAAATCACAATTTAAGCCATACCTTTATCTCCCAGGACTTTTGTTTTGGCTTGGGGTCATTCACATGCTGCATCAGCATGTTCAGCGCATAGACCGTAAAAAATATGGACGGCGTGGCACCACCTACTGCCAATGGGCAAACATAAAGCCATATCCGAGCTGGAGAGGAGGCTGCCATTGACGGCTCCCCAAGCGTAAACATGTCTTCCTGTTAAGGATGGAACCGTTGTGGTTTCAGAGCTCCGCCTTGAGTCTGACTCACACCTGTCCCGCTCACATGCAGTATGTTATATATAACTTATTTTGTAATTTAAGGAAGAAATTGAGAGACTTCTCTAAATTTGATAGTTGGCAGTGTAAATGTTCTTTTTGTTGACAGCGGCAAGTCAGCTCTGTTCTATGTAGCTGTCAATCATAGCTAGGTAAGCAACAAAACTTGATAACGTTTGTAAAACTAGGTCTGTGGTGGTTTACTTTTGTCAGTTGTCAGGCAGTACTTGCATGGGCAAAGGTGATAGTGCTAGCGAGTTTGAGAGGGGGCGTTAATAAAACTATTTTTCATGCTATCACACGGCAGTTTCATCAATCATTTATTCCAGTGTTTCTCCTACATAGACGTAGCAGTGGCACTGCGGTAACAAAAAGCTAAAAGTCTAAATATTTTATGGGGACAACATTATTTTTTTTCTTAATTGAACCTGGGCTGCAGCCTCCTGAGGAAACAGCGGTTGTCTGCGGTCAGATCTGCTTGTGATCAGAGCGTGCAGAAAGCCGCAAGGGTATAAGATAATAGAGATAATAAATAGGAGATAATAACAGGAAAGAACACTTAAAAAATTCATAACATGTTTGTGAAATCATCCCATGTGTTATCATCCTATTGACTTCATTGACTTTATAATGACTAGTAAACAAGATATCGGCCAATGCCAAATAATAATAAAAAATTAAAAAAAAAAAACACAAATATCTGCACGATATACTGGCCGGCCGATTAATGAATTGACCTCTATCCACTACAATAAACAATGTAGTATGAGCACACTAAAAAAACAAGGCGGTGTGGTAAAAATGAGCATGACAGTGCAGAGACACTGACTTGCCAGGGTGTTTGTGAAGTGCAGCTCCCTTGACTGCTGTGACAAAGACTTGCCCTGTTCACAAATTACTGCATGCATAATTGAAACCTTCCCTCTCTGTACTAAGAGGTAAATAAAATGTGATCTGATCATGTAAGTTAATGTGTCATGTTTTAGTACACCTGGAGCCTCATAAAGATAGTAATTTTGGAGGTGTGGAATACAGAGACTTTGACTTTTTGAAAAACTCCTTAAACTTCAACTAGAGTTTGCTGTGCACAAGAAAAAAAAACACAAATGTGTGCCATGCCTCACCAAAAACAGCTTTCAAAGAATGAATGATTTCCATAAAGCTGCAAAGGGTTACACATTGATTTTAGAAAATCACCATTCTACAGTTGAACAGACAATCTATAATTGGCAACACTTTGGAACTGTTGCTACTTTACCATGAAGTGTGTGCCAGTGAAAATGACGACTCATCGATGAGGTAAACCAACCAACCAAGAACGACAGCCATCATTTGAACTTGTAGGCTTGCTCTCTGTTCACGAGTCTACAATATAGAAAACACTGAACAAGCAGCAAGGATTCTGCATTTGTCAATCCACAAAACCAAAATTGCACAATTTGCAAAACGTCACAGATTACATCACGGTTTTCCTGTACCACGTGATAATGCAACAGAAAAACTTTATGGCAAGTAATGTGTTAAACAGTATTAAATGTGGTTTATAATAGTGTGATTTAAAAAAAAAAGGCTTTACTGTGTGTCCATTTAATATATATTAGTGGGTCTAATAAAGTATTAAATGTGGCTTTAAATACAGTGGACAGCATTGATAGCTTTTCGAGACATTTCGAAACTATGGTTGATTGACAGAAGTCTCATCCAATCAGCAGCATGTTGTCAGTTATCAAATGGTGCAAATCCCTTTCCTTTTTAGCCAAAATGCTGTTGTTTTCTGAATTGTAAAATTGTTTTCGCTTTTGTTGTTGTATTTTTTTATTTGTTCATTTGTTTTATTATTTTCTTAATTGAGAATTGTTTGGCACCTCTCGGCCACCGCACGATACTGTAACAGAGCCGATACATGATAAAAGTTAAAAGAGCATGACAATGAAAACTAACTTTCTAGACACCAATACACATTTCTCTTGAACTGAATATATGGAATAAATTGTAGTAGTCAGAATATGAGCACACACATTAATGTTTTTTCACCCATACAAAGTCATTTTTTTTAAATAAAATAAATTCTAAACAAAATAATCAACACTGGTTTCCACAACAAAATATCTTAATTACAGTGAACTCTAGCTATATTGTGTTTCACCTTGATGTGGCAACAAGAGGCTATTACCTAATTAAAAAAATTAACTCAGTCTGATTTTAATCAATATAATACCATAGTAGCATCAAATCCATTCAGCTTCTCCATTAACATGAAGGAGAATAAACCAATGTTTTATCTCCTTCCCCAGTTGAAGAGACAATAATTGTTTTTCCACATCAATGTACTCAAGCTCCAACACAGTATGCTCAGATTCAGTCGCCACTGTTGTTTACTGTAACAAAATGTGAGCGAAGAAGAGACAGAGCATGATAGAAACTACAAAGCCGACTAGGGTTCATGACATGCCATCACAGGCTAGTTACACATAGAGGAACAAGAAAATGCATTACAGAGAGGATAAATCCAGCTTAATGTGTTGAAATAATTCTTGAACACTTCCCATAAACCATGTTAAATGTTTATATCACGTTTCACTGTGTATCTCCTATATAACAAATTAAACCGACATTAAATCCAGACAACCATTAATTTATAAAAGAAAATCATGAAAATTTACATGGGTGCCAAACCTTTGCATATCACTGCATTTAAAACAATAAAAGTGTTGATTTTCCTTGATGGTGCATTTTGCCAATCCCTGTTTTATAAGTAAATTTAATTAGCAGCATACATGCCACAAATCACCATGGTCTAGATAGTTCTCAGCTGTTTGTCATTAATATTAACAATTAGTGAGTATTTTGTGAAGGTGTTCATATGTCATAAAAATGTACTAAAGTACTGCTTTTATTTTTATGCAAAACTCATGCTTTGCTGGATCACATTTTTAATGTTTATAAAAATGGTTGATGGAGGATACAGCACACGTTTGGTTTTGGAGAAAGTCTCTATTCTAATACCGGATCAGGTAAGCATTTTTGTCGAGTGTCTGTGGTAGTACAAATAATCACATTATTTGCGGTCAAACGCTACCCAAATCTGTCCCCCCCCCCCCCATATGCAACCTGTATTAAATTTGATCTAACAGTCTGAACAGCTCAATTATGATTTTTTCAAAGGCGCCCCAGGCCGCCATCATGTGTGATCTTAGATCGGATGTGCATCCAATTTTTTTCAAAACGACCAGTGTCTGACTCCGAATGGCCAATTTGTAACAAACTTTTTCATAATCGATCCCCATTCAGACATGCTTTGTAAAATTTAAAAGTTGCTCGACAGTGATTTCGATACAGAAGAGTGCACAGATGCGTATTGTAAGAAGTCGAACTCTGCCATTATTCAAAAACATACATTTTGACTTGAACGCTTTTAGTCATCTTCATCATTAATATTATTTGCCAACAATAAAGTTGGCGAAGATCAAAAAAGCCAGAGAACCACTAGCAGAGCATTCACAGCAATATTTCACAGCAACATCCACAAACAGCACACTGCATCATGGCGTCATCTCTGGGGCATTGGCGCACAGTACATTCCCACATGGGCTAGTTTTGAGTAGCATATTATTAGCAGCGTGAACGAGCACACCAAATAAATCGGATTTCATCACAAAATCTAAATTGATCATTAAGACCTACCATACGAATGTAGCCGTAGACTACTTTTGTTTACGAAAGACTGCATTTAGTTAAGGACCCCAAAATGGCTCCTGTTAAGAGACATGCCTAGGAAATGGATTTCAAGCCCAAAGCCATCAGTCACATCCAAGATTTCGCAAAGCCATGAAATAACTTGCCCCAAAGAGGCTCAATCTGAGAATGTTGAGAGGAGATCTGTATAAAGATGAAGAATCTGATGACTTAACGAAAAAAGTGAGTGTATTGTTTTGAGCAATGTTGAGCATTATTAGGACATTTTCAAACTTTCTCTGACCAGTCCGAAAAATACAGCACCCAAATCTCCACACATCTGTTGAGAGCATACGTGTTTGATGCACAAATGTGTTCTGCTGTCTGTCTCTCTCTATCGATCACTTGGGTGAGGAATGGGACCCTAGTAAACGTATAAATTCCTTTGCGCTTTATCTGAGTGTAACAAAATCTGCAACTGTAAGATTGAGCCAACAGTTAGAAATGATCACCAGTGAATGTTATTAATAAATTTGACAAATAAAAATGTAAATTAAATAGTGAATGTAAATTTAATTGTAACATGAAAATGCTATTCCAAACCCTGATCAGATATGCGAGTTGTAGATTTTTTGTAGAGAGGTAAGTGTCTGTAGTAGTATAAATTACATATACTAGTACTTTTGTTACAAAGGAGCCATTATTTTTAACACAGATCTTGATGCATATGTTGAGAGCATGTCTTTGCTGTACATTAAAATTGTCAAATATCATTTGATGTAATTAATGTAAATGAATATTGCTAGACAATATTCCTCCTGTGTATTCTGTAAAGTTAGTCCAAGCATGAATAACAAAAGTGCTTTTCCTAAATGCAGCAACATTGGCACCCTGATTGGCTGTTGGCTGAGGCAACAAGTCAATTAACGTCTAGTAAATACATTTGAGCTTGATAATATTCCGTTTACATGTGCATTTGTTTTCCTGGTCTCTCTCTCTTTCTCACTCACTATCTCAATCAGGAACAAGCATCAACAGTGATAGACACTGAAATTGTATGCGAGTTTACTCCTTATTTTACTATTACAGCATCTGCAATGGTTTGATTGTGCTCCCCCTGTTAACAATGAAGGCGAGACTGTATTTAACAAAGACAAGAAACCTCTGAGCAATCCTCTACTTCTATACTGCCCTTTAAACACTCTCAGTCACGCTCCATCTTACAGAAATGAATGACACGGGAGACAATGAGCAGTGTTTTATGCACTCCCCTTAGTATGCAAACCACTCCACATTATTTCATTAATTCATGGCTGACCACACCCATTTCCCTTGGGGTTTTTTTACAGAGGTGTGAAAACATCAAGCTGAGTCACAGGGCTGTTGTAACACTTTAGGTGAGGCTCCTTATAAATACAAAAAGCAGTTCCGAGATTGCCCCATTACCCGAATGAAATGGGCAAACCCTCCCCAGATTAGAGACAATCAGCTAAGTTTCTTAAAATTGCAAACACTACAACAAATAGTCGTGTGAAACAAGTTCCACCTAACCTCACTTTGAGTTTAATATGTATAAGTCCTCATTTTAAGCAGACCGTCTCGAATTCTACGTTAAATGGACGTGTTCAAGCATGTCAGCAAATAAGCGAACCCACAACATAAGAAAGCAACTTGATAAACACACTCAATACACATCGAGACTACGAACATGATCGAAATGGATCGGTTAATATCTGTTAGCAATGCACGTAACTGTTAAATATAACGTTATGCTACAATCTGTTGCTATACACCTCAACGCTTTCGCTAAGACAAAAACGTTAGGTGGAAAGGTCTCAGTTATTATTGAGATTATTTTGTGGTCTCGGTGAAAGGCAACGAAATGTTTCGTTTATCAGACTTCCTGGTTACAGAGGTGAGAATGTAAAGTTAATAAACGGACAATGCGAAAACATTAACGTTAGCTGGCTAATGTTGCTCACACCACAGGCCCTTTAAAGATATTTTACTTCCTTCCACTAGCAGGCGTATAACACAAAACATACAGCTATTTATGGCATTGGGGAAATTTTGTCATTTGACTTTTACCTTTAACCTGAACAAATATAACGTCTACAGAGTGAGTAAACAACGTAACGCGAATCAACCAACCGTTAGCCAAACCGTAAAACTAACGTTAGCGTTTTTTGAACCCAAACGAAACGGCGACTCACCTTTCAAGTCGGCCACATAAATTCCTTTAAATCCAAGCGAACTGATGGGAAGAAGTCGGAGTGGGGTGTTCGACGGCAGCTAAGTTAACTTTGGGGAGTTTGTTATGTCGAAGTGACTCGGGCCGCGGTCTGTTCCGTCCGTCCTGCTCTTGATCGCTCCACTCGCTCAAACTGGCGTCACTCTCACATCAGTTCAAACTCTAATCTCGCGAGAGTTGCGGCCGGTTTCTCAAAGCGAAACCACAGAGGCTCTGCGTGTGCGACCCGATACACAAGTGAAGCTTGTGACTCGAGATTCGGTGTCTCCCAGACCATAGCATCAATTAAAAAGTATCCCGATTATTATCGGATGGGTTTATATTTCTGTTTATACTCCGACCGGCTGATATTACCCACAATTGTTAAGATGAACGCGAATTCCAATTTTAAGATAAAGGTCTTGATTTCAAGCGTACATCTTCAATCGACAATGTAAAAAAAAACATATTTTCTTTTAATTCTTTTTCAATATGAACATTACGTTTTTTCAAGTTTCTAGTTACATCGAATTACCATGATCTTGAACAGAAAGGCTACAGGAAAACAATCATTAATGACTTTAACATTATTATTAGTGATTAATTGACACACTTGTAACTAGGTAAAGGCGTAGTTTTTAGAACAAGTATAAGCATTTTCATTCCTTCATCTGTCTTCCAGGTTGTTGCCTTTCTCCAGCTCAATTTGGGCGAGAGGCAGGGGTACACCCTGGACAGGTCCCCAGTCCATCATAGGGCAACACACACATTTGCTCACATTGACACCTAAGAGAAATTTAGATTATTAAATCAACCTGACAAAGTTTTGGGGCTTTTGTGGGAAACCTGAATACCTGGAGAAAACCCACACAAGCAGGTCATGCAACCTTCTAACTGAAAGCCCGTAGTGCTACCCACTGCACCCCCATGCCCCAGATGCTTTTTGTACAGTATATTTTCTACAGTACGCATAGGACCTAGATTCAAGATGCAACAGGCAAACATGATTCTTTAATTAAAACCAAACAAAACGCAGCCGGCAACTCTCAAGAAGCCATCCAATGACTCAGCAAATCTCAAGCAATGTGTAGAGGCCTTAAACCTGCAAGCAGCAATCAAAGGGCTTGAGCACCTCCAACTTCATTGCCCCTCGAAAACCAGTGTTTTGCGACTACAACCAATTCCTATGTAGCATACCTTTTCAACCAAGAATTATCAAAATTAAGGCCTGCACGCACCTATGCATCCGCAGCATATGTAGTGTATCTTTAATCTTAAATACACAATCGCAAATGTGACCTTACACTAAGCTGGAAACACACAGAGCGTCAGTTTTCAAGAAACGCTGCGAGTCATTGTTATTTTTTCACACATTGGAGCAAATTGCCGTGATTGTCTTGTTTGGTCACATTGTAATAGATGTAAGGCCTCTACCCACCAGTCCAAATTGAGATTCTCACGAATTTCCTGATGGCTTCTCAGCAGGGTGTTTTCGTCTGTGTCAAAGAAATATTGATGCAATGGTGCTCCCTGTATGAAGATGACGTTTGCGCTCCTACAAAACCTCTAAAATGGCCACTTGGCCATACTTTTAACAAACTTCTAGAGATTTTATCTATTCACCTCAAAACTCCATCATATCTTAAGGTATGTCTGATGTTAAAATCTGAAGCTTTTTTGACTTTGTTAAACTGTGTACACAGTGCAGCCATCAAAAGTCAACATTTCTCATTGGCTGCAGATTATTTCAGATGTTATCTCAGTAAAAATACATTTCAAACGGCACGATTGTGATTCGCTGACAGCCCCAGATATTTAGCACAGCACGCTCTGATTGCAAGAGATTCTAGGCATAAACTCAAAATCAGGGCTAAAATCGTGGAAGAGAAGTGATTTTTTTTCCAGAAAAGCAAATAGTTTGGGTTTATATTTACAGATGACCTTCTTCTTATCTGTAAACGAGCCTCATGCAGTGTGAATTGCATCTGCGCCACCGTGTGGCATGGAGTGAATTGCAGTTCACAGAAGAACCATCTAGTGTTCAGAAGCAGGTCCGTACACCCATTTTTAAACACAAGAGAACTGATGAGACAGCTGAGGATGCAGCCTCGCCAGTTCAACCGCTGCAGTGTGACAGATGCATTGGTGTGTAAAAGCCTTTACTAAACAATACAGGCAAATTAAATAGTGACCCCTATTGTCCTGACCCCCAGGTGGTACAATGATGTAGTCAGAATATTTTTCTATTATTGTTTTTCGTGTTACCACTTGGTGGCAATATAACCAAAAGAGTAAGTTGTAGATGTGTTCACGCATGGCCTGTTAACATAGTTGGTAAATTTGGGACAGATTAGACAGTGAATGACTGAGTAATGACAACTACCTCTTTATAGCGAAATGTTGACTTTTGATGGTCCCAGTGCATACACAGTTTAACAATGTCAAAAAAGCTTCGCATTTTAACATCAGACATACCTTAAGATAAGACTGATGGAGTTTTGAGGTGAATAGATAAAATCTCTAGAAGTTTGATAAAAGTGTGACATGAGCCCAAGTGGCCAGTTTTTTGCCAAATAGCTGACTTCTTGTTGAGGTAGGAAATCCAAGTCTTGTTACCCTACACATGTACGAATTTCAACTGTGACGAATGACAAACTGTATTTTGCCACAACTACTTTTCCAAACGCATAACATTAACATAATCAACCATAAGATTTTCAAGAGAAAAATACCTTGTTTTACCACTCTTTCTGCCATACCCCTTACATTTATAATACTTTTGGAAAAGTAAATTAATACATTTCCTCTCTACAGCTGAAGTGAGGAAGACAATCCTGGCACGGTGTTTAGGGAATGAGCAGAACATCCTTCAACATCTCGCTGAGCAGAGCAGTTGTACTCAAATGTTTCAAAGAAGTCTAAAGTCATCTGTGTTAATAACTACCGTTCCATCGTTACTATCAATCGTTAGAACTCACATCCATCGTTATGAAGTGCTTCTAGAACCATCCAAACTGCCGTTTAAATATCGACCAGATCATTCCATGGCCGACAGCTCTTCATCTGACCCGCACCCACCTGGACAAAATTGACACAAATGTCAGAATGCTGTTAATTGACTTCACTTCAGCATTCAACACAATCCTTCCTCTGCAACTGACCAAGAAGCTGTGCATACTGTGAAGTGTTCTCCCTCTGAAACCAGAAACTGGACACCACCACCACTTCCCTTGACACTACCCCATCCTGCAATGTTTTATCTATATGTGCTTGGTTGCAATTTTTTTTTTTTTTTTTACCTGCTGCACACTGGCCTTTTGAAGGAGGCTCTTTTTGCGCTACCTTTCCCACTGTGTACCCATTTCTACACTTCAACACTAGCCCGTCCTCATCCTGTCTATGTCTGTGGCCAGATGGGTCCTATTCCACTGCATGTAACAGTGTATGTGACAAATAAAGTTGTGATTGAATTGACTTCCTGACTGTCAGGAACAGCATCACCATGGAGTGGCCGTCCCCCAATGATCATCGATGGATCCTTCGTCAAGATCATCCGATGCACCAAATTCCTCAGTGTACATCTACTGAAGAACTCAACACCAACTCCATCAGCAAGATGGCCCAACAGTGTTTCTACTTCCTGAGAAAACTGAGGAAAGTCCACCTCATCCACACCCCATCCTGACCGTGTTCTACAGAGGGAACACAGAGAGCATTCATTGCATGGTTTGGGAAGTGCACCCACTCAGACTACAAGACCCTAGAGCGGATAGTGAGGTCAGCTGAGAAGATCAGTGAAGTCTCTCTCACCACACAGTGCACTGCAGAGCTTAATAGATTCTGGATGACCCCTCCACACACTGTGGTGCTGTAAATTCTTTTCCAGGAATGTCAGCCAAAAACAAATAAAAAGTTCTCTTAGAGACATTCTCACGAGTATTAAGCATATTCATAATACAGCACATTTTTGAGGAGTAGTTTTGAAAAGAACATTTTTGTTTTTGTTCAACTGAATGGTGGTTAATGACCAATAGAGGGAGCCAAACACATGTGACTCGGAGTGTGCTGCTCATTTTACAAACAATATATTCCTGAAAAAAGGTGGATCAAATCAATCTGCCTTAAATCAAGTAAACCTGGGTCCAGTGTATTCTCCCATATGTTTGTACCTTTTTACTTTATTATATTTTGTTTTATTCTAATCTAGCCACAGGGGTTGCAAGCCAGTGACTTCTGTGCCGGTCCCAAGCCCGGATAAATAGAGAGGGTTGCGTCAGGAAGGGCATCCGGCGTAAAAAAAATGCCAAAAACCAAACATGCGAGTCACCAAATCGATATCCATACCGGATCGGTCGAGGCCCGAGTTAACAACGACCGCCTCCGGTGCTGTTGACTTACAGGGTGCTGGTGGAAATTGGACTACTGTTGGTCGAAGAAGGAGAGGAGGGAGAAGGATTCGTACACAGAGAGATAAGAGGAAAGGCAGGAGTGTAGATCTGAGAATAGGTACTCTTAGCGTTGGTACAACGACAGGGAAGGGTAGGGAGCTGGCGGACATGATGGAGAGAAGGAAGGTAGATATTCTGTGCGTGCAGGAGACCAGGTGGAAGGGTAGCAAAGCGCGTAGTATTGGAGGGGGATACAAACTGTTTTACTGTGGTGTGGACAGGAAGAGAAATGGAGTAGAAGTGATCCTGAAGGAGGAGTTTGTGAGGAATGTTTTAGAGGTGAAAAGAGTGTCAGACAGGGTGATCAGTTTGAAGTTAGAAATTGAAGGGGTGATGTTGAATGTAGTGAGTGGTTATGCTCCACAAGTAGGCTGTAAGTTGGAAGAGAAGGAGAGATTTTGGAGTGAGTTGGATGAGGTGATTGAGAGTATTCCCAGAGGAGAGAGAGTAGTAGTGGGAGCAGATTTCAATGGGCATATTGGCGAGGGCAACAGAGGTGATGAGGAGGTGATAGGCAGGTTCGGTGTTAAGGAAAGGAACCTAGAAGGACAGATGGTGGACTTTGCCAAGAGGATGGAAATGGCTGTAGTTAATACTTATTTCCAGAAGAGGGAGGAACATAGAGTTACCTACAAGAGTGGAGGTAGGAGTACGCAGGTAGATTACATCCTTTGTAGACGAGCCAATCTGAGAGAGATCAGAGACTGTAAAGTAGTGGTAGGAGAGAGTGTAGCCAGACAGCATCAGATGGTGATGT
>SRMA01027202.1:162701-221657 GCA_007224835.1 Danionella cerebrum | reverse complement strand
TGGGGAGAATGAAGAGTGGAAAGGCTGTTGGTCCAGATGACATACGAGGGGAGGTGTGGAAGTGTCTAGGAGAGACAGCAGTGGAGTTCCTGTCTAGGTTATTCAACAGGATTTTAGAGAGTGAGAACATGCCTGAGGAATGGAGGAGAAGTGTCCTAGTACCAATCTTTAAGAACAAGGGTGATGTGCAGAGTTGTAACAACTACAGAGGCATAAAGTTGATGAGCCACACAATGAAACTTTGGGAAAGAGTAGTGGAAGCTAGGCTAAGAAGAGAAGTGGATATTTGTGAGCAGCAGTATGGCTTCATGCCAGGGAGAGCACTACTGATGCAATTTTTGCTCTGAGATTGTTAATGGAGAAGTACAGAGATGGTCAGAAAGAGCTTCACTGCGTCTTTGTGGATTTAGAAAAAAGCGTATGACAGGGTGCCAAGAGAAGAGCTATGGTCCTGTATGAGGAGGTCAGGAGTGGCAGAGAAGTACGTCAGAGTAGTTCAGGATATGTATGAGAGAAGCAAGACAGCAGTGAGATGTGCTGTAGGTCAGACAAAAGAGTTCAAAGTGGAGGTGGGGCTACATCAAGGATCAGCTTTGAGTCCCTTCTTATTTGCTATGGTGATGGACAGGTTGACAGATGAGGTCAGGCAGGAATCTCCGTGGACAATGATGTTTGCAGATGACATTGTGATTTGTAGTGAGAGCAGAGAGCAGGTGGAGGAAAACCTGGAAAGTTGGAGGTCAGCTCTAGAAAGAAGAGGAATGAAAGTCAGTCACAGTAAGTCAGAATACATGAGTTTGAATGAGAGAGAGGGAAATAGAACAGTGAGGTTACAGGGGGCTGAGGTCAAGAAGGTGCAGGAGTTTAGGTATTTGGGGTCAACAGTCCAGTGCAATGGGGAGTGTGGAAAAGAGGTGAAGAGATGAGTGCAGGCAGGAAAGGTAGTACAGAACAGTAGTGAGACCAGCTATGATGTATGGGTTGGAGACTGGCAGTAAAGAAGAGACATGAGGCAGAGCTGGAAGTAGCAGAGATGAGGATGTTGAGGTTCAGTTTAGGAGTGACGAGGATGGACAAGATTAGGAACAGGCACATCAGAGGGACAGCTCAGGTTGGTTGTTTTGGAGACAAAGTCAGAGAGGCCAGGTTGAGATGGTTTGGACATGTGCAGAGGAGAGATAGTGGTTATATTGGTAGAAGGATGTTGGAGATGGAGATGAAGAGGTCAAGAGGAAGGCCAAAGATGAGATATATGGATGTGCTGAAAGAGGACATGAAGGTAGTTGGTGCAAGAGTAGAGGATACTGAGGACAGAGTTAGGTGGAAAAGGATGATTCGCTGTGGCGACCCCTAAACTGGGAACAGCCGAAAGGAAAAGAAGAAGAAAGATATTTTGTTTTATTCTATGTTTGAATTGTTCAGGATCGTGGCCGTCAGATAATAAATGTAAATAGCCCATAGTGCTGTCCTCAGTGCTTGGGTCACACCCTGTGGTCCTATGTTTCTTGTCTTCCCCCTTATCACAAGCATTTCCATAGTTTTCTGTATTCATCCTGTCTCGATGTTGGCATACCCCGTTTCAATAAAATAAGTGTTAACTGCACATCTGCAAATTTATGCTTCTGTCTTGTCCATGAAGCAAATCGTGAAAGAATAACAGACCATAAAAAGAAATTTTTTTTAACCAAACATGTTTTTCCAGTGTCTTTCAGTCTGGGGACAAAGTTTCCCCAAATCTCCAAGTCTCAGACTCTCTGGAAGATGCTCCGCAGCTCTCTGGGTTGTGAGTGCCGGTCTTCTCCCTCCTATGCCCTAGAAGCAGGGAAACATTATTTCAATTTAAGCTTTATTCCCAACTAATTTACAATTACTCAAAGCAGCTGTATGAAAGGAATTACAGTTGTACCCCGAGATACAAATGCTTCCAGTTACGAAATGTTCGAGATACGAAAGGTCTTGCGGGAAATTTTTTGCTTCAAGATGTGAAGAAAAATTTGCGAAGAAAAACATTTGTGTACATATTACGTATTTTCCTTGTGTTTTATTGTCATTTATTACATTAACAATGTGTAGATTTAAGGATTGAAGAAACGTTACTTGATTTTCTCTGGTTTTCCATTTTTTCATCTACTTATACTGTTGTTTCTGAGAGCCGTTGCACGGATTAGGTGTTTTACATGAAAAACTTGCTTCGACATACGAAATGTGTGACATACGAACGTCACCCTGGAACGGATTAATTTCTTATCTTGGGGTACCACTGTATAAACTTAACTTTTCCTTAACATTTATTCCTCTCTTGATCCTTATATTCCGCTTTAATCCTTTAGTCAAACACATAATGCTTATGTCACAACGGTTTATTCCTTACACTTGAATTCCTCATGTTCCCTGTACTCTCCCTTATTGCCAACGAATTAGTCACAGCAGCTTTATATACATTAGGAGCATAAGATAGATGTGCTGCGTTCCATCTTTCCATCGCTAATAAAGAATGTGTGGTTACCCACTTTCTTCTCAGTCTTCATCGACCTTGAACATTCCATCCTTTCCATTCCATCATTCGACAATAGATAGTAAACAGACGTACGGGCATGTGATGTTTCTCTATTTCAAGAGCTCTGCTGTAATGATGCTGAGGCAAGAGGCATTGGGGAATCCATGTGCCGAAGTTTATTGAAGCACGCAGTGAGAAAAGGAGCAGTATTCAAAATGGCGGCGCCGTGCGGCAGCACATGTGCCAGCAAACACTCACACGAACACCGTTCAGGAAGGTCGAGAGGCAGGCAAGGGTCAGAATCTAAATAACAATCCAACAGGTAAACAAATCAATATCAGAATCCAAAGGGGTAATTCAAAAGCCCAGGCAAAACAGGTCACAATAAGCAGGCAGGTAAGTCAGACAGAAACCGCTTGGCATGCCACACAGGTTGGCAATACTTCGCACTGTAGGTAGGGGAGGGCTTGACTTAAATACCCTCCCAACAGGAAGTGATGCAGCAAGGGTTAGAACTCCGGAGAGGGAGCCCTCTGCTGGCGTGGTGTTACATTTGCAAACAGTCCAAAAGAGGATTAAGTTCTATTGTCCGTTACTACCCTCTCAGGATGGCCATGTCTGCTAAACACAGAATTTAATGACATTCGTCACTGTAAGTGAAAAGGCTAACTCCGACCACTTTGAGTGATAGTCTGTCAGGGTAACAGCATGTCTTCAAGCATTGTCTAAAATGTCTAAACCCAATTTGCCCCATGGCTTATCTAGGAATTGAATAGGGTGTATTGGTGCCGGGTGTGCGACTTGTGTTTAATTATTAGCTTGGTATGTAATACATGTGCAAATGATGTTCCTAACTTGCTTATCCATTTTCGCCCACAGGTAAAACTCCCACAGTCTCTGTTTTGTCTGACTTTATAGTGTGAAACAAAATCTTTGTGTACTTTGCCAAGCTTTTGTAATCTGTGAACTCATCTTCACCAGCATCATCCTCTGATCCCTGTATTGGTGAGCATGATTAGCCATCTGCGGCATGGTTTGCAACTTCAGGCCTAAAGACTACATTATAATCAAAACAAAGTAAATGATTGGCTCGCGATCCTCATGCCAGCTCATCCCATGCCTTTTGTTAGCAATGTAGTCAGAGCTTGGTGATCCATCTTAAAAAGTAAACCTATGGCAGAAGTACATTCTCCATTTCACAAATGCCCATAGCAATTCTTTTATTGAGAAATGAGACGTTTCTTTCAGTTTCTCTTTAATTACAATTGTAAAATGTATAGGTGTCTCTATCCTGTCTGCTTGAATCTGAGTGAACACTGCAGTTATGTCATAGTTTCTTGTATCAGCCGGCACCTTATACGTAAGTGTGGGATCAAAAATAGTCATAAACAAGGTTTATGTTGTGCAGCCTTAGACAATATGAAATGCCCTTTGTCTTTAGCACATTCGTGTATTGGAGAGATGTCTGTGGCAAATCCCAGGAAGAACTTAGAGTACCACAACACTACGCCAAGAAAGGATTGTAGCAAGCTTGTTTTTAAAGACTGTTGTAGCTAGTCAGGATCCATTTCTCCGCCAAAGAGGCGCATCACCAATGACTCTACCTGTACGGTGAGGCTTGCGGGCACCTATTCAACAATTGTCCAGTAAAAGCCCCTGCCTGCTGTTAAATCTGGACCTAGAGGTTGGCATTTCATTTTCATCTCCATCTTTGCCAGAACCATTTCAGCCCGATTGAGAGTTTGAGTAGAGGGAGTACTTTTGTCATGAGGGCTTAGCTGTCATAATTCGTATTAATTGTCTGCAGTACTGATTAGTTCTCTGTCTGTCTTTCAGGTGGAGATTCTTGAATGAGTGGAATACCACGATCAGTGGGCAGTCTGTAGTAAGTCTCGTGCCACTTCTCCCTTACCCTCACTGACTGTGCCATAGACTGTCTCCCAGGTTCTTTTCCGCCATGCAGTCGCTTATTCCGGCTTTCTGCGAACGAGCAATAACTTTCTGAATCCTTAGCCACAGGTAACATTGTTTTGTCTTCATCTTCTACAGGGGAGGGATTTTTCTTTATTAAGAAGAAGGATGCCATGCTGCATCCCTGCAATGATTAATGAGTCTTGAATGACATCACTGTCAAGAATTAATAGAGCTGATGTCTTCGGCTTTGATCTGCAGGGAGCTACAATTTTCACAAAATTAGACCTTTGGAATGTGTACCACTTCCTCCACATACGTGAGGGGGATGAGTGGCAGATGGCTTTAATACACCCCAAAGCCATCCTTGATCCAAACGGAGTCATAGGGTGTATCACTTGGAGAGTTGAGCCAACGTTTGAGAAGTTCTTTCCAATGTAAACATTGAGTAGCTCAGCAGCTCAATCCTACGGATGGACCAATCATTGGTAACAAACGTCATCGTACTTGTTTCCTCAGCTGCTTTTCGACTGGTTTCAATGAACGCTTCACACGGAGGTAAACAACGCCTGAATACTGGGATACCACGATCAAAATGGACACACTTGGCATCTTTTACTTTATCATTTGTTTGAATCGCTTCTGATGCACAGATTACAAACTCCTCCAAGTTTGACCTCGGGCTACCATGACATGTAAGCAGACAAAAGCCAAAACCCAAAATGCCACATGCAAGTGAGTACGGAGGCTGTATTCCTTCAAAAAGCACGTGTTTGTTGTCTTCATTTGTGTTTAGTTCGGATAAGAGCTCGAACATGTTCTCACCACTTACAAACCACTCTAGAGTTTGTTTGGAACCACCTTTGACCACCTCATCGAGCAGGTCTCAGACCGCTTTTGGTGCAGGTTTAGAGTTCGGTTGTTGCTTTCTCACCTGCACAAATGAACCAAACTAAAAGAGAAAACGAACTCTGGATACTACAGATGAAACAATACTTGGTTGTATAGAAACCGAACAGTACACCGTCCTGGGTTCAACAGATTTTCAGTTGCTCGTTTGAATAACTTCAGTAAGTATTATTATTTCAAAAAGACTGGCGAACTTCTTGTTTACGGAGGTGAACACATTTCTGGAACAAATCAAATCAAATCTGCTCCTTGAGTAAATATCCAATCAGCGAGTGCTCTAAAGTTAGAGGAGGGTGGGACTTCTCATGTTTCTCTCTAACCGTGGCCAGGGCAGAGCGCTCTCAGAGACTGTGCTGCAGTACCTGCAACGTTTCTTTATATCATTTATTTTATTGTTTTTTTAGAGCACAGGTGTCGGGATCCATTCCTGGAGGGCCGGAGCCCTGCAGAGTTTACTTCCAACCCTGCTCAGAGAGACCCACACCTGAAGCTTTCAAACATCCTGAAGGACCTAGCGAGCTGCATCAGGTGTGTTTAATTAAGGTTGGAGTTAAACTGTGCAGGGCTGTGGTCCTCGAGGAACTGAGTTTGACAACCCTGATTTAGAGCATCCAATTTTGAAGAGGTGTATTGGTGTTTGATTTAGCAAAATGAAGTGAATAATCAGTAATCAATGATTTATTTACATTTCGTTTAGTACAAGTCAGTACTGTACAAGTCGACCAATATTCCTCCAGCAGGTCTGCTACAACCTCTTTCCATACCTTCCCATCCAGGGTCTCAAATGACACTAGATTTCCATACTGGCTTACCAGAATCATGCAGCAACACTGTGATCATAATCCTTGTTGACCATTTTTTTTGTTTAATGTCTTTCCTAAAACACACTCTGCTCGCGAGACAGCTGAAGCAGACAGACCACAGACGTGCTTTACATTTTTTTTGCAAATTACTGTGTTTTTTTTGTTAGTAAATGTTGGTTTGGTAACAAATTACTTTTCTTCCATGGAATCCCAGAAACTACCATTCCAATATTTACATTACACTGAGGTTACCTGGAACAAAATTCTTATAGCTATTTCATTGATTATATTTAACACGGAACGAGTGTTAGTGACAATCTCTATTCGATTTCAATGTAGGGTCTTCACCAAACTGGATGTTGTATCTCTCCCGGATACACTTGAAGTTTATCCGTTCATGTGGACTGAATGTATACATTATACAAGATTCACTTTTCGAATTTCATTCATTTTCCAACCCGTTTATTCCCCTTTTTGGGGTCACGGGGGTCTGCTGCTGCACTCCAGCGGACATTAGGCAAGAGGTGGGGGTACACCCTGGACAGGTTGCCAGTCCATCGCAGACTTTACATAAAAGAACCTTTATGTGTAATTACATGACCACACTTGTCACACCATACTCGTGTGAGTTCTGACCATGAAAGTAATTATACTTCAGGCAATATATTTTATATTAAATAATATCTCAAACTATTTTATTCTATAAATCAGAACATTTACTGTAAATATTACAGTTTTTAAAATATGTTAAGTAAAAGGTTTCAGGGACAACCAATAATTCCCATCTGATATTTGTTGTGTAGTTTTAAAAATATGATTGTGTTGGTTAGTTGGTTGATCGCATCATGTAGGTTAGTCAAGATGTCCTGAAAGTCCCCTTTCTTTGCTGCAGTGAATCTGGTGCAGGACTCTGAGGCCTTGAGCTTCCACTGAGACGCTACGACCCACTTCCTGCTCTGGTATTAAAAGGGCTCTGAGGAGAGAAAACTCCACTTGGAAATAAAGGCTCATGTGCTTCTTATCTTTTTTTCCACAGATTTGATCAGGATGGAGGATCATTTAAAAGACTTTGGTTATCTTTCATGTTAAGAATTTACACTACCACAGCTCAAATTATTTTTTTATATGTGTGCATTAAAACAGGGGTTAATAAGCAGTTTGTATATTATGATTTTATTGTAGGTTACATCTATTTGCAAGGTGTGCTTAAATATTTCATGTTTCCAATTAATAGAAAACAAATAATATTCAACTCTGGGAAAAATCCAGGCATCAACACAAAATTCCATATTAATATGTGAATGCGGTTTTTAAGTTCAACTCATTGATGAAATTGGGTCTGTTTTGATCACTGAGAACAATCTCGGACAATTTCTGATTGTTGGATTACCAATTGAGCTCAATTAAAAAAGACAAACAACTGAAGATGGGGTTTCCACATTATTAAGCAGAGCACCATTTTCAAGGAATACTGAGGAGAAAAAATGATCTCTTTGCTTCCAAAAACTGTGAAATAGTTCAATGTCTTAGACAAGGTATGAAAACATTAGATTTTTTCACAAAAACAAAGGAAGATTTCTGCCAAATCCAAGCATCGGATCAGGAGAGCTGCTGCTGTTAACATGCCATTACATAGCAGAAAATAGATATTTAAAGCTGCTGGTGCCTATGAATGGAGTCCCACAGACATCAAGGTGTGAAGTCTTCCAGCATAAACCTCCCATTGGTCCACCGTTAACCATTGTTCACAAGCAGAAACGCCTCAGTTGGGAAGAAAAAAAGAAACATGAATAATTTTTAAACGTTCTTGTTCATTGATGAGTTCCGTGCAACCCTGGATGGTCTACTTTAGATGGATGGTTGGTGGAAGGCCACCCTGTTCCAACAAGGCTGTGATGTCAGCAAATCAAGTTTTGGGCTGGAATCATGGGAAGCTCATGGCCACTTTAAGGTCCCTGAAAGAAATCTCTTCTGAAAAGAAACTTGACTGACCACTTTTAGTGTAAAAAGAAGAATTTATACTGCCTGTAAAGTTTACCTATGAATCAATTGGAACGTTTCAGCATCAATCACCAGTGTTTCCAAAACAGTACTGTGACTTGCCCATAAAACTTTCACCTCATTTAAATTTTCATGGTTTTCCACCATGTTGTGGGTTTTCAGAACCAACTGAATCAGTTAAACCACGCCTTCTCCTCATATTAAAATCACTGGAAGAAAGGTTTCCAGTTTTTACTTTCTAATCCCGTCTATGGCACCTCAAATTCAGTTTCTGTAAAGTTATGTTCACTGCTTGTTTTTGCATCTCCGTGCTTTTTATTTTTATTCAAGTAAATGATGTATAGGCACTGGGTTGGGTGATTAAACAGGTTACAAATACAAGAGAGAAAAAAGCGATCAAATGCTTAATGTTTCAACCCTTTTAATTGCACAAACATGGTATAAACAAATAACCCTCCCCCATAACGAACAACAAGAGTGTTTCAGAATGAACATTCAAATACAGATTGTAGACTTATAGCCAACTCCATTCACCTTGATTAACTAAAGCCACATACATTAAGCAAGTATCAAAAGATTCAGCAAAAAGCCCAATAGGAAACAGCATCGATCAGATACAGCACATGATAAACAGAACATACTGCTTTGTTCACAAGACTCGTGTATCAAAGGTTCAGCAGGAGCCATCTTGATCTTAGATCTGTGAGGCGATGGAACGTGAAACCCCACCTGACGACTGAAGTGGAATGTCTAGCACAAGCCCAGGTATCAAGTATTTACTCAAACTCACTTGGTAAGTTACCCATGAATCCTTTAGCCAAAGACTTCCTAAACGCTCAGCTAGTGAATGCAGAAAAGAGCGCTCACACACAAGTACATACAGCGAGGCAGGCTCGAGAGAGACTCATGTCCGCATTAAAGGAGCATAATGCATGAATCCACAAGCACAAATCTGAAGACAAGCTGCAGTCCTCTCCCCTCCACCCGACAAACACACGTACACAAACACGGCTTTCCTTCACGCTTTCCCCTCCGTACAGACAGACATGCTGGGTGTGTAAAAGCCTGAGCTCAGTAACTGACTGAGAAGCGTTTCCTTGTGGAGTGGACTAGTTTTCCCGACCCTCCTCTGCGTCTTCGCCGTCAGCCTGATTGTCAGAGGTCCAGAGCTGGAAAACACAAGTGCACAAATTAGCATTCTTTTTATAAACTACTGTCCATCAGCTTTTTTAATAGTGAGATGAACGTGGGAATGTTCATACATTTATTGTTGTTGTTGGGTTTCCAGCCCTGTACAGGTGTACAGAACAGTAGTGAGAGCAGCTATGATGTATGGGTGGAGACTGTGGCAGTGAGGAAGAGACAAGAGGCAGAGATGAGGATGTTGAGGTTCAGTTTAGGAGTGACGAGGCTGGACAAGATTAGGAACGAAGGTTGGTTGTTTTAGAGACAGAGATGCCAGATTGGGATGGTTTGGACATGTGCAGAGGAGGGATAGTGGTTATACTGGTAGAAGGATGATGGAGATGGAGATGCCAGGCAAGAGGTCAAGAGGAAGGTCAAAGACGAGATATATGGATGTGCTGAAAGAGGACATGAAGGTAGTTGGTGCAAGAGTAGAGGATACTGAGGACAGAGTTAGGTGGACCCCTAAACTGGGAACAGCCGAAAGGAGAGGTGAGTTCAGCGTCTGGCTGGCCCTCCTTGGGTTGCCAGATCACAGTGCATTGTTTGGAGTGAAACGGTTTTGCTGTGTCTATGTATGTTGGAGTTAGAATGAGTTCAACTACTTGTCCCACTTGAGCTAAATTTTTTTATTCATTTATTTTTTTAATCAACAATTTTATGTGGTGTAGGATTACAAATGTAACATCCCTTGAAAGCTATGCTTTTCCTACATAACTATTTAACAGCAGCCAAAAGTTGTTTAACTTTGTATTTGGTTTTTAATATTCATCACTTAATGATTTACAGAGAATTGATTAGTAAGATAGTGAACCACTTTTTTTTTACAAAATACCAGCCAATGTATGTTATCCTTGTTGTGGGCTGGTGGAATTAGGTAGGTGTAATCCTTTTGTGGGCAGCCCCCGAAGGCTGCCAGTGTATAAGATACAAAGAAAGAATGTTTTAGTTGTGCTGTGTTGAAGGATTTTTGGACGACTGCAGCCTTGGACAATAAACTTGTTCTGTTACCACAAAATCTCCTG
This sequence comes from Danionella cerebrum, assembly GCA_007224835.1. Taxonomy (NCBI): domain Eukaryota; kingdom Metazoa; phylum Chordata; class Actinopteri; order Cypriniformes; family Danionidae; genus Danionella; species Danionella cerebrum. The sequence goes on along the minus strand of SRMA01027202.1, from coordinate 211,326 downwards.
ATTGTCGATTCTGAGTTTGTTACAGTGGGTAATGCATTTTTTGTACAGAGCAACCATTAAACTTGATCATAAAATGCAGTGGATGAAGCACAAAGTTCTCTAGCATCAAGGGAGAGGGTGGTGGTTAACCCAAATGATAACAGTGCAGCTAAAGAATACAAAATTTAGTCAAGAGTACCAGTCAAGTTATTCTGTTCATTTTCATAATCTAGACTCAAGAAAATTGAAACTTTCAATTGAAACAAGAAATATTTATTGAAGAAGATGCTGGATTTTGAGACTTTTAAATCTAAAGAAAGGAAAAGAACACTTCTGCATACAAGTTATCGATTATTTTCTTAAGGCAGAGCGGCACATGGACTTCATTTCTAAGTAAAGACAAGTTGATAAACATTTTTTGTTGCAATTAAGCAATTTTAAAATAATATTTTTATCCCAATATACAAAACTTAAAGAAACAATACAAACTCCAGGCAATTGGCACCAACATTTCAGGAAGAATGAAAAGTAAAGAAATAACGTTAAAACATTTACAAATTAAACTATACATGTAAAAAAATAAATTAAAGACTTTTAGGAGATGTTGACAGCTGCTATGTAGGGTTTACAGTAAATCTGACTGAAGACGTCAGTGCCTCACCAGCCATGAACGTGATCACTGCACGTCAATGAGATGCTCTTACATTGCTTAGTTCTGTTAATTGTGGTTGAAAACTGAGGTACGTACCAAACTATGAGGTTTGTGTACCTTTGCATCCCTAATCACTGGATCACTTTTTTTAATGGTTGAAGGGCATCACATGTATTGTAGAGAGGCCTGTGGTGCAGGGTTTATATGTTTGTTGCACATTGATCATTTATTGTAATGTATTGTAAACAGTTGCTATAAAAACATTGGCACATGAACTATAAATATGTATAAGATCAAAGTCTACCTGTATCAGTCCATTTCTACCAGACATGACTCTCAAATATCCTTTTCATAAACCCCAGTGATATTCTGACGCAGTGTGACCATGGGCTCATGGAACAAAACTAATAACCTCGAGTAAATGCTGGTGCTTTCAATGTTTGGCAGTCAAAATTATTTTACATTTGAATTTGCATTTGTTTTGTTGATCTCTCTCTCAGATGATGAACTGGACATTAACCCTAATAAACAGACTGACATTATACATGATGTTGTGCCTAAGTTTGGTACCACAATATCTGCAGCTGTTTGATTGAATGATCAAGAATGTTATGGTCAGGATCGTCTGAAGAAAGGGAAAAGAATCTCTGAAATAACTCACCGTCAGGTTATCTCTGAGCAGCTGCATGATGAGTGTGCTATCTTTATACGAGTCTTCAGTTAACTGGTCCAGCTCAGCAATGGCATCGTCAAAAGCCTAATTTATGAAACCAATCAATTAAACAAAGCATTTTTTTGTACAAGTAAACCCCATGAGCATTCTTCTGACCTTCTTAGCCAGATCACAAGCTTGTTCTGGAGAGTTCATGATTTCATAGAAGAAGACTGAGAAATTGAGAGCCAGACCCAGGCGGATGGGATGAGTGGGCTGCATGCTTTCTTTGCTGATATCTAAAGCAGCCTGGTACCCTTCTTGGGACTTCTGGATGATATCTGTTTAAAAAAACAAATGTCCTTAAAGAAACAACCAATCAGCAACACTGACAGAACACAATAAAAGCATATCATTCGATCAGGATACGATTTTCAATGCAGTTACGTTGGTTCTTTTGTGCAGAAGCATCTGATGAAATTTGATTTATTCTGGTATTTTTTGGACCAAATCAAAAAAATTTTGGTGGATAGATGCTCTACATTTGCTTTGGCTCATCAATTTCACTTGAACATTCAACTAATCGCAGATGAAACGCTTCAGACTCGTCTCACTTCTCCCGTTCATTGCAAAACCCAAACCTCAGTTCTCTCTGCAGCCTTGGACACGATCAACCATAAGATCCTGCTGTTCACTCTGGTAACAAAGGGCATCACAGGCACTGAACTGGTTTGTGTCCCATTTCACTGCCAGTCAGCTGGAGGAGTCAGATTTCCAAGAGTTCTACAGAATTCAGTTCTTGGTCCACTGCTCTTCTTGACCCACAGCGATACCCTGGGCCCTTTCATTTACAGACATGCCTTCTCCTATCATTGTAATGCTAACGGCACACAACTCCACCCATCCTTTAATCCCGATGACTGCACATTTACGACCTACATAACAGTGTCTGAATGACATCTCGAGATGGATGAAGGTCTATCATCTACAGTTCAACATGAGAAAGACAGAGCTGCTGGTTATTCTTGCCAATCACACTTTACAGCATGACTTCACTACAATCTCCCCCTCTGCCTCAGTCCAGAACCTTAGAGGGATCTTCGATGAGAAACTCTGTTTAATGTAAGAAAGATCAGACACCTCCTAACAGAGAATTCAACTCGACTCGACTTCAACTCGACTACATTACTGCAATGCTCTTCTCGCCGGACTTCCTTCAAATGATACAGAACTCAGCGGCCCGACTGATCTTCTTAGAACATAGAAGAATCCATGTCACTTCTCTCATCCTACTTCACTGGCTCCCCTTTGCAGCCCATGTCAAGTTTAATACACCAATGTTCACATTCAGAACAGTCAGATGGTGAGTACCTCCCTACAAACTCAATCACCAGAAGTCTGTATTCAGAAAATGACTAGCATCTAGTGCTCCCATCGGTTTCACAGTTCCCTACTGGTTACAATCAGAAGAGTAGTCTCTCCCAGCCTTAAAAAAAAAACCCTCTAAAAGACACAATTTACTTCGAATCAGCAAGAACATCTTATGGTTGACCTTGTAAACCATCTGCTAAATGCATAAATGGTAGTAAAAACTAATTGATTCATTCATTTCTGCCACAAGCTCTATTTCTCTAGAGCAGAGTTTTATTTAGTCAATGATATTCCGACTGGAACAAATAATTGTAAATTATTAGATCATATTTTGACATGCCCTAAAATTTTGCTCACACAAGGCTGTGCCTTTTATTAAAAAACTGGGTAAAAATAGTCCTTTTTAAATCGAAATGGAACTGGTTTTGTTCATACTAGACCAGTAAAATAGGTGTGGGTGTTTTAGCTTAAAAATAATTACAATAAGTGCTAGAAAATTATACCAAACTTGTCCTTTTGAAGGATTACAAATGTAAGATCTTTTGTAAGCTATGCTTTTCCCACATAACAATTTAACAACAGCCAACAAATAATGTGTTTAACTTTGTATTTAGTATTTAAGACACAACACTGAGTGATTATGATAAACAGAGAATTGCTCAAGACAAACAAACAAATTTGTACAAAAGACCAGCCAATGCATGTTGTCTGAAGCATGTTGCTCTTTGGTTTGGCGCACGTAACCTTGTGCTTTTTTATTTATAAAAAAAATCTTGTGTGTTTAATTGCTAGATATATTTGCGAACAAAGTTTTCAGCGATTCTGTCTAAAGTGATGCCATATGAAATCTTCTGTCGCTGAGCTGTCGTGCAGAGTGAATTCAGCATCAACTGCATGCCGCTACAGATAGTTCTGGAGTGTGAAAGGACCTGTGACATGACTGCTCTGAAAATGTAGTTGTGAGCTGGTGGAACTGAGTCCTGTAGGTGTTACTTGATGTACGGTCCTCTGTTATCTGATCATGCGGTGATTCGACCCATCCTTTTGAAGACAGCCTCCAAAAGCCGGCCGGTGAATAAGATACAAAGAAGTTTGTCGTTGTTGACATGCTTCGTCGCTGTACCAAAGGAAGCATAATGGACCATGCGCATGTTTACTATTTCATCACCTGAGGCACATGAGTTTTTTTGCACACACAGTGCTGAATATTTAGTTTAAAACCGTCATGCTTTTTGTACACAGTGTGCGACCTGGGTACATGTGGTCATGTCCTTAAAGTGTGAGAGCTCTGGACATCAAACTTGTGCTGATATCCAAAGTCCCTTGCTCTTTCATTCAGAGTTTCCTACACTTTCAAACACGCATGTTGAGGGCACCTCATGCAAACAGTTTATATTGAGTGCATTATATATTTTGTTATACTGTTTAAGACTTTCAGCAGTATAAGGGGCTTGATTATCAGGACAAAAAAAGTCCATGCACAAGGGTTAACAAGATTCAGTAAAATGTTTCTCAAATAGGGCTGCAACAAACGATTATTTTGGTAATCGATTAATCTATCGATTATTGGACCGATTAATCGATAAGTCATTGATTATTTCAATGATTAATCAGTAGCCTTTGAGCGATTATTCTGCTTTTTCAACTAGTTAAAATAAAGAGTTACAAATATTCTAACTAATAAATAAATAAAATAAGAAAATCACTTCAGCTTTTGAAATAGTTGTTTTAATGAATTTTGAGTGAACTAAACGTGTCTTTCTCTTTAAGTTTTCTGATTCTGTTACACTCAAATTACACACAAATGCTCTCTAAGCATTGTTTACATGTTTTGTTCTAATTCAATAGAAAAAAATAAATAATCAGCTGCATTTCAGACAAAAAGAAAGTTGAATATGAACATATCTTGACAGCAGCATTAATAATTGTTGGTTTACCACTCGTTTTAGTTCATCAGAAGTAATATCCCAGGGAAATACACAGTTATGAAACTAGATATTTGGAGGGTGATAATCTAATAATTCTTAAAAAATCTGGCAACATTTCAAAATGTAAGAAACAAAAAAAGATAATTTTAGAAGCAGCATAAGATAATGAATGGTGTGAGAAAGAAATGGTTTGGTGTGTTTTCATTTTATTTCTATTTTTGACTCTTAAAGCTATTAAAATGAAATAGCTTGTGGGACAAGTTTTTTTCTCATAATGTAAATGGATTTATATAGCTTTTTATTTTATACCAACGATTTTTACTTTGTTTAATCTTTCTTTTTACGTTAAATGTTAATTATTCTAATGAATACGCAAATAAAATATAAACATCTAAAGTTTGTATAATGCTGTACATTCATAAATTATTACAATATTCACTGCTGTAAGCAGCTTGCTTTAAGCGTTTGCATTCTTTCAAACTTTTTAAACAATATTTATAGTTGAACAATGTGTTACAAGTAAATTTGACATCTACGCGGCATATAAGCAAAATAAAAATCAAAATGTCTTCACAAGGAAACATTTTATTTGAACTCTCATTGGTTTAGACTGTGTAATCACGTGATTGAATGCGCGTTCACGCAGAGGGATGCTTCCTCTTTAAGTGCTCCCACATACACGTTGTTCTCCCGTGAAAAGCAAGTTCCGCCTCGCATGTATTGCACACGACAGCATTTTTGGTTAAGTTTAGTAAAACTTTCCCAAACCTTACTCGTTCGGATTCGTTTGATCAACATCATAATTCGTGCTGATTTTCTTCTACCGCAGTAGCATTCGAGAGGGCTGTATTACACTCAAACGCTACAGCGGCGTAGCGCTCAAATCGCGACACGTGACCCTTACATTAGGTCACATGACATCAAACGACTACTCGACAACAAAAATATTTGTCGACAATTTTTTATTGTCCACGTTGTCGATAATGTCGACTAATTGTTTCAGCCCTATTCTCAAACCAACAAAATCTTTAAAAAAATGTTTACTGTAACCATTTTTTTCAATCATACTTTTTAATGTTCTCTGGTGTAAAAGAGCAACTGGTTGCTGTGCTTGATGCTCGCCAACAAACACCACATGCCAAACAGACACTGGGTAAAATCCATGAAAAACCTTGACTGGGTGACACTTACTAGATTTCTCATCTCCTGTGGCGACCTCTGCCAGGTAACGGTAATAATCCCCCTTCATCTTAAGGTAGAACACTTGGCTCTCTGCTGGAGAAGTTGAACGGATCAGAAACTTGTCCAACAGATGCTGAGGGTGAGAAACAGGTAACCATGAAACTGATGTCAAGACAGTTTAATTACTAATATTCTACATTCAAAATTGTGTTAAAATGACTACCATCATTTTAGGATTTGTAAGGAACTGCTCAAAATACACTCAACTGATTTTCACGTACAAACTTTATTTCTGATCATATAGACAATTATCAGAAAAAAAATCCAGTGAGTTCTGTGGGTGCCTTGTTGATGGCAGAGGTCAGAGGAGAATAGCCAGAGTGGTTTTAGCTTGTAGAAAGGCAACAGTAACTTAAACTAGACGGCTAACGTTTGTACATAAGCTTGACGTTGGCTTGAGAAAGTGCTGTTTAAAAGTTTTGTTTTGTAAGCAAAATGAAATGGTTGCCAATGTATAATTTTTGGATGCTATGACATCAAACAGAAATCCTCATACAAAAATGAGTGATTTAAATCAAACCCCTTGTCTATAATTTTCCTAAGCTAGACACAGGGGTCAGAGACAGACTAAAACATTGACACCACACGTAATATAAATCAACTCTCATCTTTATGATTTTCTAAAGCTGAAATAAAGAAATGCTAAAATTGATTACTCGAATGTTGCTTTGTCACGATAAGTTAGATAAACAGACCCCATGTCTTCATCATTTACCAAAGCTTCATATCTTGCAATGACTTCATATAAGACATGTTCGTTACCTTTTCCCATTTATTTTCAATGGCCATTATAAGCCAATGGTAAATACTTAACCCATTCTAGAGCCTGGGGTTCAAATACTTTTACACAGCGCACATGATCGCTACAAGTTTGGTGAGTTTGAAGTGACTATAAGATTCTCAGTTTGAGTCCACAGGGGTGCCACCACTTAGAATAGGAAACTGGGGCTACAATTCACACAGGCTCCTCACAATTGGACAACGGAAGATTGCAAAACTTGATTTCTGCCATTTCTATGCGATTCTAGTATAATATTGTCTTGTTTGATGGGAGCACACTTCCCATAAAGATGATGCTGATTGATAAAGTCGCAGGCAAAACAGTAACAATAGCGTTATCTTTATTGGACTGCTTAAAGCTTGTCCGTTCTTTCTTAGGCTCATCACGAAGTTTAAGCCAATTCATGGTCGCGATCAGAGGCAGATTTTGAGTGGAAAATAAAACCTTACATCAGCAGATTCAGTAGTTTCTTTCTGTTATTTATTTAAAACTGCATTGTACTTTTGTATTATTCCTATAAAAATACATTAGTAAAGTTATTACTTTTAATCCACTGTAGTTGGGTAGTTAAGTAATATATATATATATATATATATATATATATATAGATAGATAGAAGCTAGGGCTGGGCGATATATCGATATTAAAAATATATCGATATATTTTTAACCTCTTAAGCCCGAGAGTCCCCGGTACCGGGGACTTGCCCCCTTGTGCGTTACATTTTCACTCATAGCTCACGAACCCTGAGAATAACCCACACATATTAAATACTGTTGTGTTCAGCGGAAACTCCTCTAAAAACGTATCTAATTCAATTTCATATCCGTTAACCACAGCTCGAACGCCATGCAAATAAACAACAACATGTCCGGAGTATAATTCATGACCACGTTTTTGTTTATGTGTGATATGTATCCACAATATAAACGGAAACACCCAAACCATTACATTAAATGAAAGCTAACAACCAGTTGAATCCAGTGATATGCAACTCATTAACATTGCATGAAGTATTTCAGAGCAGGGAGCGAAAGTTCCCCTTAAAAAACGCCAGCAAAAACCAAGCAAGCATGTAAATCTTGTCTTACCTTTGCCGTTTTTTCAACAAAAAAGTTATTTCCATAGCGATAAAAGTCCGTTTGTTGTTATGTCCGGTCGATAGCTTCGCGCAAACACCATTTTGGATTATTTCTTTAGCTTTGTGGCGTCATTACGTCACCAAATATGGAATGACTCCCCGTGCGTAAGAGGTGGTCTCTCCACGCTGCGCGTCGTGTGATTCGTCGGCGATCCCGCCAGTCTCAAAATGGTTGAGCTGATTGGTTTCCATAGAATCAGAGCTTTCCATCGATATATAGATTTCCCGGATTGGACAGATGGTCGGGGGGTAGGGACACGCAGAAGCTCGACGTCGAAAGCGTTTGTGAATGAAAGGTTCCCAAAAGCGCAGCAAGATGGCGTGAATGAGCTTCTACCCCCCTTTTACAGCGTTTCTTTAGGAGTTTTTTTTGTTGAAATCATGTCCCATAAGCAACAAAAGAAGACTATTAACGTAGCTGAAGCTTTGGACAAGATTTTTCCATATTTCAATTATTGTGCCAAATTGTGCCAAACTGTGCCAACATGGATTACGCCTGAACTTTGTTCAATCAAAACCTTTACAGAATATTAGTTTCTTGTAGTATGAACACCAAACTTGCTACAGATGTTCTTGACATGTAGTGGTTACAATTGATTGTGTTTATTTGCTTCGTTATAAGTAAAATAAGGAGATATTGGAGGAAACATGTGTTTTTTTTTTAGGCGGAGTTCATTTTTTGGCCATTCCAACATTAATTACTCTTACCCAGTGTTCTTGACTGTCAAATTAACTCATCCACACCACTCCCCAAGAACCTATCTTCATTTTGATACCAAGATTTGCAGTTTAGACCTTGTAAAAGCTGAGAAATGTCTTATAAAGTGAAGGTATAGGATTTTCGGAAAATAGGCCTCAGGGCTTAAGAGGTTAAAAATATATCGATATATTTTTAAACGAGATATGAAATTTGACCATATCGCATATATCGATATAGGCTGCGTAGTTCAAACTGCGCTGTGAGCCTTGCTCCAGCAAACTGCTTTAACCAGGAGCTCTCAGCACTACTTCGCGCGCCCCTGGCCACGCCCCTCCTCTTTCAGGCACAGAGAGGGGAGGGGCTGGACTCTGGAGCAGACAATCCGCCGGCAGTCCGGCACTCTTCAACAAACATGGAGGAAGCAACAACATCTGCTGAGCATGCGGAGAAATTAGTTGGTAAACAAAAAAGTAGCGGCTCAGTAATATGGAGATGGTTCGGATTCAAAGTTTCTGATGAGAAACAAAACCATGTCATATGTAGGGAGTGCCATAAAGAAGTTACAGCCAGGGGTGGAAGCACTACAAATCTTTTTCACCATCTAAAACAGTGGCACAAACTGCAGTATGAAGAGTGTGTGAAACTGCGCGCTGCCGAGGCCCCAGCTGCAAGCCAACCGCAACCCGCAAAAGCTCCAGCCCCGACACAAAGCTCCCTTCAAGCTTAATTTTCCCGCGGTGTACCGTTGTTATGCCATATTTCGACTCCCCGGCAGATTCCGACTCCCCTCTTGCGTGAACGCGCATTTAATCACGTGATTACACAGACTAAACCAATGAGAGTTCACATAAAATGTTTACTCGTGAAAAAGTTTTAATTTTTATTTTGCTTATATGCCGTGTAGATGTCAAATTTACTTGTAACACGTTGTTCAACTATAAATATTGTTTAAAAAGTTTAAAAGAATGCAATCGCCTAAGTTGCTTACAGCATTGAATATTTTAATAATTTATGAATGTACAGCATTATACAAACTTTAGATTTTTATATTTTATTTGCGTATTCAAATATATTTATATTTTATTCCCAAAAACAAGGGAACAGCTGAGTATTGTTTCATCCGGCCAGTTTAAATAAAACTACTTGTGAAATGTCATATTTGGGTTTGACTGTGACTAAACAATTGCTCTCACTTTTTTTCCCGATAAAAATATCGGGATATATATCGTATATCGATATTCAGCCTAAATATATCGGGATATGACTTTTGGTCCATATCGCCCAGCCCTAATAGAAGGCTCTGTTTATTTGTCTCCAGCTAAAAATCATAATCTGTTTTCAGGAGCAAGCATCTGTTTAATATAAACGCACAGATAACTTGCACAGTTTGTTTTAAAAACTGTAAAATACAAATTTTAAAAAGGAATACGGGGTGGCACACGTCGTGTTTTTCCAGTCCCTCTAACTCCGTTACGCTGTAGCGTCTTATTCTACTGAAGCATTGTCTCTTTCCACAAGAAGAACATAGTTATGGAACGATTTATTCTTAATTTATTCCGTAATGATGCCTTACAACTGCAGACCTTCTACCTTCCTTCAGCGCGACCAGAGTTTTGATGTTTTATGCGATAGTTATATCTTCCTCTGCCTTTCTGTCAGAAGTAAATCAATGAATGTTCTCAGACACAAACAAAGCCTAATAATATATATATACATATATATTTATTAGGGGTGTAACGGTTCACAGGGATGTATTGAACCATTTCGGTGCGGCCTGTTCGGTTCGGTACACTTGCGTACCGTTTCTGTATATTTTTAAATCAAATAATATAAATTTATTATTAGCGCGATATTAAGCGCAGCGGTAACATTGTTCCTAGGCGAGTTTCCGCACGGACGCTATTGAGTGACGCACAGTGCGCTGCACGGGTAGCTATGAGAAATGGCATCATGTGTAACGTCCACTGCTAGGTCTATGTACCACATTATGTATGTATGTTGCTCTTTAAGAGCTATGCCCCAAACCCTCAGTGTGTGCGCTGCAGGAGTCTGTGTGTGTGTGAGGAGAGCAAGAGATGAGTGTGTGCACTGCTCTTCCCCTGAAACCGCTACCCTGTTACATATTGTTTACTTTTATTTTGTGTTTTGAAATGTAATTTCTTGTGACGCTGAAGGAAGCTAATTATAAAGGTTTGAGTTTGAAATGAGGTGTTCTTCTTGAAGCTCCTTTTTTTTTCCACTGGCTATCCGTCACACATGGCAACAGCGAAAGAGAAGCCAGAGCTTGAAGACACCTTACTACGGTCTCCTGTTTGGGAACACTTTGGCTTCTCTGTTAAAATACATAACGGGGATAGACGAGTGGATAAATTTAAAGATGTATGCCGACATAGTTCCACGGAGATCGGGCAGGCAACACATCTAACATTTTCTACTGCTGGAGATATTGTCACTGCAACCAGATCTGTGCTCTCTTCAGAAAATGTGGATAGGTTCATCTTTTTAGCCAAAAACTTTAATTGTTAGTTTTGTTGATATACAAGCTGAAGCTGTTGCTAGTGTTAAAAGTTTTCAGGTCCTAACTAGTTTCAGTATTTAATTTTTATTTTAAAAATGTGTATTTCTTTATAGAGTGCAATTTATTTAAAATATCACCCAAATGTGTCACTTTTATTTATTTTATGCAAGAATTCTATTGTGTATTGGCAGCTTTTCAAAATAAAGATTTTGTAAGCTCTTATTGTTTTGTAACGAAAATAAACCGAACCGAGCTCTCCAAGACACTGTACCGAACCGAATACGATTTTAGCGTACCGTTACATAAATATATTAGGGGTGTAACGGTTCACGGGGATGTATTGAACCGTTTCGATACGACCTGTTCGGTTCGGTATACTTGCGTACCGTTTCGGTATTTTTATTAAATCATATAAATTTATTATTAGCGTGATATTAAGCGCAGCGGAACAATGTTCCTAGGCGAGTTTCCGCACGGACGCTATTGAGTGAAGCACAGTAGAGCTGCACGAGTAACTGAGAGAAATGGACACAGCGAAAGAGAAGCCAGAGCTTGTATGCCGACATTGTTCCACGGAGATCGGGCAGGCAACACATCTAACATTTTCTGCTGCTGGAGATATTATAACCAGATCTATGCTCTCTTCAGAAAATGTGGATAGGTAATCTATCATAACTAGTTGCAGTATTTCATTTTTTATTTTAAAAAAATGTGCTTTTCTTTATAAAGAGTGCAATTTATTTAAAATATCACCCAAATGTGTCACTTTTATTTATTTTATGCAAGAATTCTATTGTGTATTGGCAGCTTTTCAAAATAAAGAATATGTAAGTTCTTATTGTTTTGTACCGAAAATTAACCGAACCAAACTCTCCAAGACACTGTACTGAACCGAATACGATTTTAGCGTACTGTTACACCCCTAATATATATAAATAAATCGCTATGTGTGTTTATAGGTCTCAGAACATTGACTTGAAGAATAACGGGGCCTCGGAGTGAAAAAGGTTGAGAACCCCTGCAACAGAGCACCTTTGGGATGTGGTGGAATGAGAGATCATGGATGTGCAGCCGAAAAATCTGTAGCAACTGCATCATGCTATCATGTCAGTGTGGAACAAACTCTCCATTAAAAAAGGAAAGTTTCCAGTAATGGAATGTTCCCTTTGTTGAACCTTTGCCACAAAGGATTAATGATTGCCAATAAAAAGCCGTTTGATATTAAAAGTGAACCAAACCAAACAGTAGCTGAATGTATTCAACACCTACCAACCAGCCTCTAGACAAAAAAAAATAACTATTTTCTAATGATTTTTTTAATGAAAACCTTCTCACTCACCGGAACCATATCCCCTGTTCTGAATAAACCCTAAAAACCAACATCATGCTAACATTCAACTCAAGTATTCCAGCTTCACAGCACAGTCGTTCTTTCCTGAACAAAGCTTACCAGAACGTCATTACAGATGGAATTTAGCTCAGTTTCGATCTTTTCGCGGTACTCCTTTGCCATCTTCTGTTTGTCACTACCCTCGGTTTTCAGCTCGATGCTGGACACCACCCTCCAGGCGGACCGACGAGCTCCCACAACATTCTTGTAGGCCACAGAAAGAAGATTTCTCTCCTCATCAGTCAGTTCCTCTCCGAGTTCAGTCACTTTCTTCATGGATTCAGCCATGTCATCGTAGCGTTCTGCCTGCTCTGCCAGCTTGGCCTTCTGCACCTGCTGGCTCTTGTCCATGACTCTTTATTCACTTTATTCACAAACACACAGAAACAGTTACAAATGTTAACTTTTGTGATATGCATATTGATACAGATATGCAAACAGTCTGTTGGGTGAGCTGCAATTTAATGGAAGTAAAAATAAAGATGGCAGCAGCTTGTCTAAATCCTATATCCTGAATATATCAAGATGTTCAAATCAAATGAGTTCTACTAATGCTCAAATATTCCTGAGTTCAAACTCAACATATTAAGGTGAGGCTGTAATCAATGTTAATGAAAGTATTCGACAAAGTTTCAATCATTAGTGCTGTTTCGAAATGAAAACAGCCGTGGCGTGTGTATGAAAATCCCCAGAACACATTTGTTTAAATCGCTTATTTGGCACAGCACAGCAGAGTTTAAAGCCGTTCATTTCCACCATTATTCATACTGTTGAAGTGCTGATATTCAACACTTGCAAAGCAATAGGGCAAGCTAAAGTACATTTTTTCAGTTCCTCATTTTAACAACTCCTGTATGTATTATTTCAACATGGCTGCCAAGATACTTGTTTACAGATCTGAAGAGGTAGAGGTCAGGAAAATGTCTGTCTAATATCCAATCAATGAACTGCTCCCTTATGTAAATTCTTAATCAGCAAGCACTAAACTTATAGGGGTGGGACTTCTGGTGTTCAGTGTTTCATTATTGTCGGCAGACTAGGGTCAGTGCTATAAGGGAGGCACCATCAACTTTTAAACCTGTGGTTTTGGGACTTTTTGGCTTTGATATAGAATACGACAAAGATGGAAAAGGAACAGTAAACAAAAATGTCACCATGTGCCAGCAATGTTTTATCAGAAGTAATTACACAAAAGGTAACACATAAAAACAAGAGTGCACATCTGTGCCACCATCACTTGGCACCATATGTCCTTATTAAATACCTTATTTACTATTATATAGCTATTAAATACCTATTATATAGAAAAGAGGACAGATAATAAAATGGTCTAGAATGTGTTAAAACCAAACAGTTTTCCCCAAACACTTATTGGGAGGGGTGCCAACACGTCAATAAATATTTTATATATTTCCATTCATATTTTCATTTCAATGTAGAGTCAGTCAGTAGGGCTAAGAGGAGTTAATATGCTGCTAAACTGAGCTTCAGGAAGATAAACATAACACGTACAGTTTGGTCCAGCACGGTCCCAACCCTCTCCTTCACTCTACCTGCACCTTTTCCTGCCTTTATACTGTCCTATTCCTTCTAATTTTTAAAAAGCATCTTAAAATGTACAGTCTCTCAGTGATCCAGTTCATTATATTTCTAAAATAAATGCTTTTGATGCAAGAGGATATGCTAAAGCTGCTTAAACAGTGATCCGAATGGAGATTTGCACTCCGGATGGCTCCCCAGCTTCCTGTCTATGTTGAGAAAATGTTGATACAGATGCTCATTGTGCCAAGCGGGCAAGAAATCAAAGAGAAGAAATCAAAGAACATATTGAAAAAAAAATAAATCATGGATGTGAAGTGGTTCATCTTGTTGGCGGCTGATCAAGGGGAGCTGCTTGACAAAAATGTTGAGAAAAGACAAACAGATTTGTGTTGTGCTAATTCTTTCCCCTTTCTGTACGAAGTCGCTACGAAAATGTGGAAAAAGTGGCAGCAAGCAGTTCTTTTATATCCTACTTACATCATCAAAAGAGCCAGCTTTCATTGGTTGTTCTCCGAAACTCTATTTTTGTTGGCACCACTCTTTCGATCTGATGTGTGATGTCCCGTTCGAACCCATAGTTTTTGTTCGAGACGCGTCAGCGCACAAAACTTTGCAACGACAAATAATGATTGGTGAGTATAGGGCTTAAAAGTGCACTTATCCTGTTTCCTTTATTACAAAAATTAATTGGGGGTCTCACGTGATTATGAGGAGCACTTAGATCTCAAATCGAAGGGGGAAAACAAAATAATTGTTGAACGTGTGGAAAGTTACGCAGATAATTGCTCACTCCCCCAAGTTATAGAAAGCTCTCATTTAAAAGAGTGAGACATTATAATAATGTTCTCCCACTGCACAAACAAAACCCCACCCCCTAGGGTTTCCAAGGGGTAACACTGAACGCAGTACATTGGTTGTCTGTTACAAGCGCTCAACACAGTTTGCAAGGGATTGCCTCTGGTAACTGAACAGGAAACCTCGGCAACTTGCATATAATGAAGAATTTGCATATAAAGCACAAATTAGTGGACAAAAATTAAATTAGTATACCTCTCAAGATGGCAAGTGAGGATGACGTTAGATGAGGTACTGTCTCCCCAGACCTCACGCCCTGCTGGACATGTGTCTTCTGTACATGCGACATTAACGTCACCTTTCAGTGTGGAGAGCGTTCAAGTCTCCTTTTGGCGGCTCATTTCAACCATTTTATTACCTTTAGCATCTTGGACAAGAAAATCGCCAGGAATTTCCCTTTGGGAAGTAGAAAGGTGCCGTTAACGCCCTAGGTGTAGTTTTAAGCTTCTGCACGACAAGACCTGGCTTGCCAGATTTCCTCCGTTCACTTGATGGCACAATCCACAAATATGGATAGAAATATTACAATGACGTAACTTGATCCGTAATGTGAAAACGCGTACGGTTCGAAACGACTTGGGAAAACAGATTCTGCTGAATACGAAATAGCATAGATGTATTTCAGGATAAACAGCAAACGTTTTAGTCTGCATCCATACATGGCACCCATGCAAAACCGTCTCAACCTTTCAAGCTTCCGCCGCATTCGTAACTGGATATTTTCAAAAAAATTCAATCAATAAAACATATGTAACAATACAACCATCTACTCAAGCCGCAGCTGCATCTAAAATGATACTTAGTAGAGATGGACAGAGCGAAAGTAAAGCCCACCTGTGTTTGAGAGTGCTCGGTAGTCTCCGTGTGAACAGCTCAGTCGCCTGCCCCTCGACTGGAACCGAACGCGCGCCACTCACCGTTCCACGGGGTTTCCCTCCAACCACGAACTTCCCGAACGGGTACTGGGCAGGGGCAGTGACGTAAAACGCTGCCTAGGTAACCGAATTTCCGAAATCTTGATTGACATGCGCAACTCGGATAACCTGCGGCGCTTTGATTATGAGCTTGAAGCAAATATTTCAGACAATATTTTTTTAAGTATGACAGCTCAAGCCAAGGGGGAGCACACTCCTTGAAGCTGCTTTGTGTTGCAAAAGGTTCTAAATTGATTACAATTAACATATGTGATTGCTTTCATCAACAATGGTGCCTCTGAAAGAAACACCGTATTTGGTCACTTCGTCTCTGAAAAACACCTTATATGGTATTTCTGATCTCTCAAACATCTTCTTCTGCTGTCTCATTTGCATATCAACTAGACCCTCCCGAGGGAGGGACCTTGGATCTGAAGAGTATTTAGTCAGAGCGCAAGAAGAGTTCGGGGGTTCTTCACCCAATGATAAAGGCTGTGGTCTGAGAGGCTTATAGCCATTTGAGATCATGTAGTTTCTTGATATTGTTTTACCTGCTCACTATGTAAAATTCATTAATTCTTTTAATTTCCAACCTGTTTATTCTCTTTCGGGGTCACAGGGGTGCCTATCTTCAGCGCACATTGTGCGAGATGTCGCCAGTCCATCACACGGAAACATTCCCTCACACATTCACACATAAGGAGGAATTTAGATTATTCATTAACCTAACCGCACGTTTTTGGGATTGTGGGGGAAACCGGAGTACCCAGAGAAAACCCACGCAAACACAGTAAGAACAATTATGTAAAATTTTATTTTAGATGTTCAATCTTGTCACTAGTGACTTTCTAATCACTTTTTACAATAATGGTAAATGCTAAGATCTAAATTATCACTTTATATAGCAAAGGCTTAAGGGTTAATGATATGTAAATGCATTTCTATAATTATTAACAGTTCAATCAAAGCTAATGATTATATATATATATATATATATATATATATATATATATAGTCCTGACCTTTATCCCATTGAGATTAGATTTAAAATGAACTTCTAAAAGAGTTTTGCATCGAGGAGTGGGGGAATCTTTCCTCAGACCAATGTCAGAGATTTGTAGATGGCTATAAGAAGAGTCTCAGTTATTTCAGCTATTAGAGGGTTTAGCTATCATTTCTTCAATTTGAATTATTTTATTTTACTCCTTTGATCTCTTAGCGTAAACATGGAGGACATTAAAATACAAATACAATCATAGGGTGCTCCAAGCACTCACACATTTTTTGAAGACGTGCAGATTTTGTCCTGAAACATTAGGAAATAAACATTTAGTAAAAGTTACATGGCCTGAACTGAGCAGCTCGGTTCTAAACTGGAGCAGAGGAGCTGGATACTAATAAAAGCAGATTCTTAATTATCTCCCATCAGCTTTCATAGAAGGAGCATGTTCTAATTTTTAACAGGGTCACATTTTCGTTTAGAACTGTAATAACCCACTTTATAATTTCCATCAGAACGGTCCTTTCGGAATGTTACTTGTAGTGAAATAATCGTTTAAATGCACCGCCGCATGTCCTTGGTGCTGCTCAGTGACGGATACTCTCACAAATACAAGCTTGGAACTCATTTATTATTACCCCACCAACAGCCACACCCATTTCTTAAAATCCAAATGATCCTGGTCATTGCTGAGTCACTAATGACGCCAATTAGAGCTTAACCTAAACAATGTGAAATATTGTCATTGGAGTTACAAGAGTGAAGGCAAAGAAAGCTGCTCAGCCCCAGAGAGATGCCATGCTTCCCTTATCGAGTCAACAAATTCATTTTACCCAATGAGCTTCTTGCTCCAAAAACACACCAAGCAGCCAGCTCTGCATCCCCTGCTGGAATTCTACTGTTCAGTTCGTACACAGAGCAATTGACTTTAAACACCTGATGTGTTAAAGGTAATGTAAATTCTACGTTTAAGAGCTTAAGAAATTATCTGTATTTTTAAAAGAAAAAATACATTTAAACATTTAATTTCTTTACATAGGTTTTCCAACAGTTGTTACACTTTTTTTGTCATGTGAAGGCGCAAAATAATCAACGTAATCCTCCTGTTCTCCTACAATCCACAAAAAAAGCTAATTTGACCCCAGAAATTAAAACCTCCAGAATATGATTTGGCTTCAAGTATTTGATGTCTTTGTTGAACACTTAACACACTGAAACACCCCCCACTCCCCGCCCTTTATACATACAGATTACCCATTACATTACAACAATTTCACAAATCTGTACGAACTCACTTTATCACCTACAATTTTAAAATGTGTGTGTGTGTGTGTGTATATAAATATATATGTATGAAACACATGAAAATAATACCAATTATTTTAATAATGTTCGGGTCAATGTGACACACACACACACACACAAATATTTCAAACTGTTTGTTAATAGCCAACATCAAAGGTTATTTCATTGTTGTACTAAAATCAAAAGTAAAAAAAAACTTACAGAAAAATATATATCCTCACCTATTAAACGAAGTGTGATAAAGTCAGTTTTGACAATAAAATGTAACAATCTGCAGGGAACTGAGAGGATTTCTTTTAAGTTGTCAGATGTGGTTTCCTCATGGAATCATATACTACTCTCATTTCCTAGTCTGAAACTATTTGTGAACTCCTGCCAAAAATGAACAAACTATTGAAGGCTGCGAATCAGTCACATCAAGGTTTTCTCAGCTGTCTCCATAGACTCTTTTTTCACAGTGACCCCCATGAATAAAACGTGAATCAATTTTTATTTATTTTTCACAGTGTCCTGTCCTGCTCAAAAACCATCACATGGGAGGGTGGATGCTTCGCTCAGTTGGGCAGTTTTGTTCTCTCCAGGGGAGTAAAACACCTGGTGTGGCGTTTTCTCTACTGGATTGGAGCATTCACATTTATAAATCTAAATGCAGATTATATATATATATATATATGTATATATATATATATATATATATATATATATATATATACTTATTTTGACAATATAGTGCAGCTTTATTGTTCAATCCCTAAAGTATATATCCTTACAGTGATCAGCAGAGATTCGCAGCGTATTAAACAAAGTAAATTTTTATTAAAGAGATATATTACATTATTGTTGATTAAGCCGTTTGAGCAAGAATATCAAACATTGAGGCGATTTTGTTTTCAACAATTTCAAAGAGAAATGACCATTTGTAGCAACATTACATAAAATAAAGTTATCTTGGGTACATCCAGTGATTTAAAAGAAAACATTGAGATCCTGGTTACCAAAAACAGAACTGCTTGAACTCCTTTAGGTTTTTTGATGCAAATCGTTGTTAGATAATGAGAAAATTAAGATTTTAAACATTGACCCAGGTGGGAAAAGTACATTTCTATTGAATTGGTTTTAACTTGGGAAAAATGACCAACTTTTCATCTGTGCCTGCTTCAAACACATGAAGATCATGTGTCAAATTCAATGTCACCTGATCAAGTTACTGGAAGCTTAATTTGGGTACAACCAGCCACTGAAGAGCATCAATACTGGGAAACCACAACTGGGCAAAAACGTTGGGAAGTGAGAGTAGCTGAAAAAAATGTAGCTGAAAATTTGAGGCCTAATTTAACTAGAAAAAATAAAATAAAATCAATAATCCCCCCATTTGAGTGGTCAAGACTGTCTGAATAACCAATGTGGATTCAAAAACATTTGATACCAGTTTTAAACATTTTTTTCTTTGTCACGTGTAAAGTTGTGCACGTTTTACGCGAGCTACTCACTACTGACACCAGAGTCAAGTGGTCAGTCAAAGAATTGGGATTTCAGTCACAGTCACCGGAGATGGACGTTTCGCTCGTGATAAGATTCATTAAAAAAAATTATAAACAGGCTCAGCATATGGCGAATTATGTTCTATTTCTGCATTATTTATCTGCCACACCTTGAGGACTGTCCAAACAAACTTCTTTGCCCCTCATTAAATCTGAACAGAATTAAAAGACTAATAAAGCATCTTAAAGCATTTTATATAATCAATCAAAAAAAATATTTTACCAAGTGAATTTAAATGAAAACCCTAACTTTTCCCTAAAGAAATTAGTCAACTATGAAGAAAAATGTTTAATATAAATGTTGCAAACTTGACTAAAGGTGATGCTCTGTTCATGAGCTCAAAGAGTTAAATCTCATCACGGGGCCAGAAGGCTTGCTGGGAACAACTGTTCTAACAAGCAAATATTAGAGGAAAGTGGTAGTCGCGAACGTATTTCTTTTAGCGACGGTATACCTTTACAACGGACTTATAGTGTTTGAAACGTTAAGGAGGAGCCATGAAAGTACAACAGGAAGAGAAGTTGACGAAGCAGAAGTCAGGCTGAGGTAATTACAACGGTCCGATGGCAGTCAAGGCAAGTGCTCTTGAGCAGGAGGCCAAACCTTTGGGGTCACCAGTCTTTGATCCACAGGATTCACGTCTGCACCGAAGGGAGGATCCTCGTATAAAACACACTCGGGTATGTCCTGCTGAACGAATCGTCAGATCAGGACTCGTACGGTTGTGTTTTACACGCTCACACTTGGTTCCAGGGCACTCATGCTTCCACCCCCTCAAGCTCTGGGGGGAGAGGAGTCTTCGGGTGCTTGCTCTCAAAATGCTGCTTGAAGGTCTTGGGGTCTGGCATTTGTGACTGTAAAACACAGAGGATCATAATATTCAGGGACAGATAGTTTATCATTAATAAAATCAACAATAACTGCGTTTCCAATCAAATTTTAACGCACTTTTTGGAACATCGCATAAAAACCCTGAATGGAAATGCCAGGATGCACATAAATTTGTAAAATGTGTAGGAAAAACGTGCATAAACTACGATGAAAACGCATTTGCTGAATAATGTGTTCCATCGTATTATATTGCACAACATCTATGTAAATATTTATGCAATATTCCAGTTTTGCACATAGATTTAATCCACATCTTTGGTTTGAAACATGGCTATTGTCAGCTATAACGCACCCATCATTAAAGGTAATTTATACATGAGATTATTAAAGGATGAACTAAAATCCATTCGCATTGGGTGGTGATCTGAAGCAGCGCTTCCCAATTATCAGGTTCAACTGAATTAAAATACTACATGGAACACATGCCATGGCTCTTGTTACATCTACGTCTTGTTTACATCTGTTGATCAATAGAACCAATTCTCCCCAAATCAAACTAAATTATGAAGAAATGAGGATGGCATTCAGATATTAAAGCACAGTTCTAACAATCCTGGACCGAAAATAAAACTGCAACACATTTTCATTTGTTGTAGATTGAACTTTCAAGTCAGAGGAAAGTCCTGCAAAGGAAGAAAACAAGCAGGAGAAGCGTGAACATGAAACTCAAAGTCTGTAAAACTATCATAGAACTCAGATCTCTCAGCGATCTAGTTTATAACCTAGATAAAAAAAAATGCATTTTTTACTCAAATGTATGTAGGTGCACATGTGGAAACTGCTCGATACCAGTAAGTGGCACTGGAAGTTGGAGGATCTTTGTTTTAAAACATGAATGGATGATGTATCGTTGGTAGGAGGGGTGTAGTATTGGTGACATCACACTTTTGACCTAAGATCAGGTTGGAAAAAGAACTTTCAGAATCTCAGAGTTGACTCTTATTAAAGATTTCTTAGAGCCATGTTACACACACTGCATGAAAAGCAATTTGTTTTTTTGTTTTTTGTTTTTTTAATGACGGTATGAGGGGCGTACATTGGGTAGCACTGTGGCCTTCCAGTTAGAAGCTTGCCAGTTCGAGGCTCGCTGGTGACCTTCCTGAAAAGGAGTTTGCATGTTCTCCTCGTGCTTGAGTGGGTTTCCTCTGGGTTTCCCCACAATCCCAAAAACAAGCGGTTAGGTTAACTGAATAATTTTAATCCCCAATATGTTTGAATGTTGCCCTGCGATGGACTGATAACCTGTCCAGACCTCCATGACCCAAAATTAGGGAATAAGCTTGCTTTGTGTTGTGCTGTGTGCTTATTTTTAATTAAACTGTGGTTTGTATTTATTGCGCATCAATTAATAAAGTTGTACTTTGTGTTTCATTGAATTACATTCTATTTTGTACACAATGCTTTCTGTGTATATATTAAAAGCCAGGATGGGCAGTGTTCCATGCTGACATGACCGTACCATATCAAATTAAAATTTGCATGGAATTGGCGCCTGGCATTCTATAGAAAACCTAGGCATTGTGTAGAATGCATCTGAATAGTATGCGTCATCTTTTCCAAAAAACTTCGCATAAAACCATGGGGCACATAAAAAAAGCATTTCACATGTTGCCTGCATCCAACTTGTTTGTTGCATACAGTGAAGAGCTTACCATTGGAAACAAGTCCTTGCATGACAACAATCTCTTAAACACACCCCAACATAAAATCTGCTTTGTGTCACCAACATATGAAGAAGATTAAAGAAATGGAGATAAACTGGTACTGAAATAGCAGGTGGTATAAATAGCCTGCTGTGACTGACCCTGCACACAGCACATGTGAAGACCAGCGCTGCTTTCGCCGCGGTCTTCTGATCGTGGCCTTTGGATTTCTTGATCTCAGCCTGCTTCTTGGCGTTTTTCTGCTGAGACTGGAGTTTCTGGTGTCCACGAGCCATGCTGTTGAATTGATGACAAACCAAGGTGGATTAACTGACCAGGTTTCAATCACAAACGCAATACATTTTTTTTCTGACACCTATAACCCACAATAAACATCTGACACACAAAAGCAACTCACCAGCTTTTAAAAAGGTAATCAGAACTTATATTTAACAAATCAGATGTTTTATGGCTTAAACTGATAGCAAATGAAATCGCCCCTGGCTCAGTTTACCATTAAAACAGCTTAAAGTTTACCATCAAACAGTTATTAATGTTGCCTTAACTCAAATGCAATCAAACCCGTGCATAAACTACATTACTAGCATTTACTATATCACTGTGCTATATGAAAAACCTTAAACTCTTTAAATGTTTAACGTATTATATATTTAAAAGGTTCAACAAGAACACGGATCTTTGCTAGCTGCTGCGACAGTAACTTACACTTTAGCAGTTGACGTTAGCATTCGAGCATATAAACGTTATTATTAACGTCAAGGTTCATATAGGCCTTCACACTCGACAAATACGAACATCTAACGATATAAAAAGCTTAATTGTCAGAAATGAAACGTCAAATTGAAGACAAATTTCCTATTTTTTAAGAAAGAACATACAGTTACACATAGCATTGTAAACTACTCAGACCATATGGTTAGCCGACTAGCATGCTAACAGTTAAACATCGAGAAATCCACTTGAACGTCGAATGCAGATATAAAACTAAACACAGGCTCGCGGTTGTTGATATAAAAATGAGCATATTTTTCTTCATACCTGAAGGTTGTATAAGTAAAGCTGGTAGAAAGACGAGATCCCCCGCTGATATGAGCTTATTTGTCGTTGTTCACGCGCTAGTAACAGCTGCGCTCTCCCAGCACACAGCCTTCATGTGATTCTTACTTGAACCGGGCAGTAGAGGGCAGCACACGCTCACACCACGAGCTTACGTCTCCGCGCAGAACACAACTTTTTACAAGAATGTCCTAAAATTATTATTGACTTCTTTTTTGAACGTTTTTTTTTTACCCAAACCTTTTGTCAACCCATTAGTCTTTAATGCCCTCATTGCTCAATTTCACCGATGCATAGAAAATAACGTGTTTATTGTGCAAATATTTTTAATTTATCTAGTTTAGATATGAAATGTACAATATGGTCACGAAAGACTAACAAATTAACGTTTGAATTACTAATTTAATTACTTGAGATCAGCAGAAACAGAAAATATAAAGAAAAAAAACAACCCTTTTTTTGGGAATAAATAACTGAAAACAATCTGAAAAAAAATTGTAATATTTATGGAGAAACTTAAAACATTTATTTTTATTTGTATTAGACAAAACGCCTCTACCCCAACAAAAACACACTATATATGTTACATAAACCTATTTAAACACATGCTTTGTAAACTAATGTCTATTTTTTGTTAAAGAGTCTCTCTCTCTCTCTCTCTTTTATATTTGTACATTTTACATTGGTTTGTTTAAAGCTGCCAGTGTTTGTACAACAACCTCCAGAAGCCTTCCACAAATGACTTTGCCAACCCCTGTCATGTGATTTGTAGTTTGTAAGCAATGTTACACAGTTTAAAGGATGTGTAATTTGTCTATTTAGGGTGTTTGGGTCTCGAAGTCTGCAGCAGCTTTGTTTTTCTTACTTTTTGTCTCTGTTGATAGAAGCTATGACTTTGAGGTTCAATGACACTGGTTGCTTTTCACTGTAATGTTTTTTTTTTATCTTTATGCTTGTGCTCACTCTCCATGATAACCTCTTGAGGTGCAATTATGTTTTCACGTCAAGCCTTTGCGTGTCAATCGCAGGAGATCACCCTCCCAATCACCCTCCCGTGTAGATTGACGAACACCTCCAAGAAATCCAACTTCACGCATGTAGACCAGGCCATAGACTCTGTGATTGGTCAGTTTAAAAGTTGACGGGAGTAGTATAATATCTGTTCATCTCCATAAACATGAGGAAGAAGAATAAATACAACAAACGTTTTCTCTTTTTCCACATATGAAGTTTGAGTGACAATAATAGTTTTTATACATCGATCTCCAACACAATACATTCGGTTTCAGTCACCACTGTTCGTTACTGCAATAGAACAAAAATGTGAGCGAAGAAGAAACAGAGCGTGATAGAAAAAAAAACTACACAGTCGATTAGTGTTTATGAAGTGCTATCACAGGCTGGTTATTCACAGAGGAACACAAAATGCTTAATGGGTAGTATAAAGATAACAGAGGTAAGCTCACAGTGGGTTGAGTTAGCGTTCACCAATCAGATAATGCGTTTTCTTTTTCTACTGTTTTTGGTTGGCATTCACCAATCCCACACATTTTATTCTTCGTTACGTCGATTACCATCCAGCCTTTACTGTATACTGTAACTTAGTAATGCAGCTGCTGGTAACAAAAACTGAGTTGTTTCATTTATAAGATAGAGTACAAACAAGACTGGACAATGGTAGAGTTATTGGTATCTATTGGTTACAGTATCTAGCAGCAGTTGGCGGTTCTGTCACTTAGGAGTTTTAGAGAGGTCACTCAGAGGAGTAGATAAGTCCCGGTGAGTGTACAGCACAGACAGGTAAGTCTTCCACAGTGAGCATGCCCCACCAGCACACCGGCTAGAATCCTAACTGGTGAACTCAACTCTGTCTTCAAGCCGAAGACGGTGATCACACACCAACTGAAGAATACCTTGTATATTCTAGGAGATCTGGTCCACAGCGGACCACAGTTAAGTAAGTAGAAAGGTTTGAGAAACTTGTGTGGCATTCCCAGGAGAAAGCTAGTCCAGGAAGTAACTTGGAGGAAACATCTACAACGTACACGGGGTTGTAGTCAATCACTTATACCTGCTTTTGAGATGGTGGTTAGTGTTGGACCTTGTTTTAAAAGGCGTGCAAAGCGTGTTCAAAATGATTTAGGAGACAGATGTCAACAGATCAGAGTTTATTCAGCTTAACAGGAGAAAAACCAAAAGCATGCTGGAGAAGCCCCCAAGATCTTCTGACTTAAGGATCCAGAGTGTCTGTTTTATACCCTGGTTGTTTGCTTTTTAATACAGGGAATTTCCAAAAAACAGGTGAATCTCTGTCTCAGAGAAACACATTACAGTGAGCGCATGACCGCACCAGACACCAAAACCATATGACACCACATGGCAGGACATCCTATGACGGCTTAATTTTTAGGCTTGCTCAAGTAAAAAATCTCTTTCATAAAAGCATAGTATTGAATAATACCACAACAAAAGCATATTTTAATTATTGAATAATACCACATTAGCCTTTGAGGTAAGTGATGGCGCTGAGTGTCAGAGGCGCTAGCATAAGATGCTAAGTTTTCACTAACTATATCCACAACAATATGTTGAATTTGTTCGAAATTAAAGTTGTAAGTGGTTGAATGGTGGGTAAGGAAATATGAGCATACATTTATGAACCAGAGTCTGACCCAGAATCAGAAGGAAACAAATCTTTGCCTCGGGTGAATGGAACCTGCAGCAAGGTCAGCTTTAATTTAGTCTTTAAAAAACATTAACAAAACATTGAATGAGCTGGAAACACAGAAAAATGTAAACCAGCATGTCTGTGTGGCATCTCACATTATTTAATAATGGAAGTTACTGTTGATAAACTGCATAAATAAAAAAAATCATTCATTCATTCATCTTTTTACCCACTTATTCCCTTTCCGGGTCATGGGGTCTGGTCCTCACTTTAGGTGAGTGGTGAGGGTACAGGTAGGGGTGGGCTGCTCAACACCCAGCTTCTCAAACCAGAGCGTGTCTGTTGCGCAGTCCCATACCCGCTGTCCATAGATTTGTATACAATATCTATTCCTGCTGTTCAATGTTACAGTTATATCCATAATTTTCATGCCTATCATATGTATTTATGTGGCGTTTTATTGTTGAAAAATTATGATAAAAACAAGGACGTTTCAAAGTCGACTATGTTAATGTAAATTAAAACCACTGTCTCAAAAAGAGTAAAAGTCCTTCCTCAAATACAAATTTGTTTGCTGCTTGTAAACGCTGTCCTCAGCTCACATCGTTTATTTAATATCAATAGAAAAATGTACGCTAGAGACCCCGTTCTCAAGTGTGGGAACACTTCATAATAAAGTGCTGTGCTTAATATGTGTACATGTTTTGTGAGATACACAGAAAAATTGAAAAAAGAAAAACACAAACAAAAATGCTATATAGATCCAAAACAAATATTGTGTGTGTGTGTGTGTGGGGGGGGGGGGGGCAAACTCTGCACACCACCTAATGTGCATCACCTGCTAATTACATATGATATACAAAAAATACCTGCAATGAACAGAACATGTGAATGACACAGCATAGGAACTCTTTTGGCCACCAGGTGGCGAAGTTGAATTGTGTCAAAGAGCATCAAAGCAGTTGGCTTCAGAAGCTCTGTTCAGCCTGTCTCTAGGTACAGGTTGCAGTTCATCTTGGAATTTGGAATTGTGGGGGAAACAAGAGTACCCAGAGGCACAGGGAGAACATGCAAACTCCAGGAAAGTCACTGGCAACCTTTAAATTGGTAGACCACAGCACTACCCACTGCACCCCCATTGATCCACTTATTAGCATACTGGGTTTACATTTACCTACAGGATGACCATGTTAGTATCAGCAAATATTAGCACCTGTACATCCTGGAACAGAACATCTCCTTTAAATCTTTATGAGAGTTTTTTTTGTCCCCGGTGAAGCTTGTCATTGCCTTTGTCTGTCATTATGCTGACAAAGAAAAAATATTTTGAGTCTTGAAACTTACGTTCTTGCTTTATTGATACTATTTTTCACTTTTTGATAATGGCTAATTATGGCGTTTAAGTGTAATAGAAATTCACAACAATTGCCATGACCTTCAATACTGAGATTAGATACTTCCCATTTACACTGAATACCATTGATGTGTTTCAACAGTCCACTTTTTAATTACAAATAAAAATTGTGAAGTCAGAGGTTTGTCAGTCTGTCAGTGTTCCTCTGGAGAGAGGAGAAACTTTCAGGAGGACTTTACCAGGCAAAAGCAACTCTTTGGTGAAAGGCACACATAGCTGCTTGGATGGAGTTTGCCAAAAGAACTTGATCAAAACACGAGACCTAGGAGAAAATACAGTCTTTTTTCATAACCTGAACAAATCATCTATACAGTGAATCATGGTGGGGGCAGCATCATGCTTTGGAGATAGCATAGGCGTAGATTAATGTAGCATTGTACAGAGAGATCCTGTTCTAGAGTACTCTTGACCTTAGAGTTATGGTCGGGCTATGGTTTATTATTGGGCGGGACAATGACAACAATAGAAAATGCATTGATTTGTTGTTTGGTTTAAAAAAAAATAAAGTCCTCCCCAAAATTATTTTTGTAGATATAGGTACAGTATGAGCAATAATGTATTACAAAATGTCTTTGGAAAAATTGCAGCATTGTGAATACTTTACAGATGGCCTATGTGTCGTGTATTCTTTCTAGTGGAAAATGTATCATTGTGAGAACTTTCCCTTCCAGTGGTGTAAAGTTTCTTTTCTCTTCACACCATAAAAAGAATAGAAACTGTCAAAAAATAACTCAACATATTAGTTCAACAATAGATATATTTGGTGAGGGAAAATTAGAATCGATTACCCTAATGAAATGCTGTTATGTTCTTGTATATCTAAAAGTAGATTTTTATTGGTTTTTATATCATTTGTTTGGTACTTGAAGCTTGGGTGGAGATGTCCTGCCGGAGGCTGTCTGAAAGTAAATATCCCTGGTGTCAGACCCTCAATAGCAGCATGAGAGTTAAACCACGTCGTCTTTGTGAAGGGAAAAAATCATGGACATTTATGAGATTTCCATTTATAACAACTTCTATTTTTAGGCACTGATCGGCATGTCAAACAATGATTCCTAAGCCATCCAGGGGCCGTGAGGACAAACCTGGGGCTAAGTGCAATGAACAATGAGATGAGAACAAAAAACTACATCTTCTTAGGAACATGATGAATGCTCATTAGAAATAGACTGAGAATTCAGAGACAAAGTTCTTGGGGATGAAGAATTGAGGAACGAGCTTAGCAGAGACCAGAGAGCTGAAGGTAAGTCTCAGGTGAGTGTCACAAAGTGAATGGTTGACCTACTTCTACAGAAAAAATCAATTGACTTTAATGGGAATGCATTCGACAATGTGAAACCGAAAGTTCCTGCCTATGCTTGCCATTCCGGATTCTTTTCCCACACAAAGTTGAGCTGGAGTGAACTTTGATCTACGATAATGCATTGAGTGAAAGTGAATACTCAGGAATAGTTCAAACAGGAACCCTGACGAACCGAACCCAGGGTTCTGGAAGCCTGATGAAGGGACCAGACAAAGATCTTGATCATTTTGATCTTGAATGCAGCCTGGAAACATCAGGCCCGCTGGAGCAGTGGGTTGTTGGCAGTGGAGTCGTTCAGGTTCCTGGGCACCATCATCTCCCAGGACCTGAAGTGGGTCACTCACATCGACTCCATTGTGAAAAAAGGCCCAGCAGAGGTTGTACTTCCTTCATCAGCTGAAGAAGCTCAACCTGCCTCAGGATCTGCTAAAACAGTTCTACACTGCCATCATCCTCTACCATGCAATCCATCCTCTGGTCCTCCACAACTGTCTGGTTCAGCTCTGCCACCAAATCTGCAGGTCTGCTGAGCGCACCATTGGTACAACCCTCCCCAATCTCCAAGTACTGTACTTTTCCAGGGTGAGGAAAAGGGCCAAAAAAAAATCACTCTGGACCCCTCACACCCTGCCCACTCCCTCTTTGAACTGTTGCCGTCCGGTCGTCGCTTTAGAGCTCTGAACACCAGAACGACCAGACACAGGAACAGTTTCTTTCCAGTCTAGGTCATTAATAACTAAAATTGTTCCCACACTTACCACTCTGCACTGATTTTTGTACTGCTGACTGACATTCACTCCACTTTTTTACATATTTCCATTTCCTCCTGCACTACTTAATGTCTATTTTTGATTTTATACTGTGCTAGAATGTCCTTTTGTGAATTTAGAATGTCTATTTCGTAAATTTAGAATGTCTATGTTGTAAATTTAGAATGTCTATTCTGTAAATTTGGATTTATATTTTATTTTTTATTACCTTGTCTTGTCTTGTGAATCTGTTGCACTGTAGTGCCTCTGCACAAAAACACATTCCTCGTATGTGCAAACATACCTGTCAATAAAGCTCATCCTGATTCTGATTCTGAGCTAGAAAAAGACCTCGCACTGTATCCAGAATTCTTGACACTACCACAGTTCTGTACTGTAGCGTGGTGGGCTGTTTATTTATGGCTCAGAGGAGCTAGAGTGGTGAATCCCGATGGTTCATGGCGTTGAGGCGAGCTGTGAGGTAGTGTCGTGGCCGGTTCTTTGTAGTGGATGAATGCCCTATCTCTCCAGAGCGTTCTGTATTGGCCTCTCTCTCTTGCTGCGTCCAGGGCTGGTGACATGATTCTATTAAGGTCGTGGATGAAAAAGGCACAGAACAGATCCAGGCACAAAAGAGTTTTCTTAGTGGTCCAACAGAAATTAATAATGAATAAATAATTCACTAGCATGAATAATTCAATGTTCTTTCACAAACGGAAGGCAACAGTCTGCAAATGTCTCAGAGTATGGAGGTCAAGCCGTGGAGAGCTTGCGTAGTACCTGACAACCACCGTAGATCCAGAACGTGGAAAAGCCAATAACTCAAAATGGGTATGTAGCTGGAACCAACAGAGAACCCCAACAGGACAGCAAAATGCAGAAAGGAACTGTGATGAAAACAGTGTAAACGTCTGACAAAAGGACAGAAGAGCACTCATCAACTTAATCAAAATTAAATAAAATTGTGTACTTTATGTCTAATCAATCTATCACCAAATACGTTCACATCACGTAATATGCCACACTGAAAGAACTTTAGTTCTTGGAGTGCAGTCCATTGCAGAACAACACACTTTCACACCTAAGGAGAACTTAGATTTTTCAATTAACCTGACGCATGTTTTTGGTGACTGTGGGGGAGTAGGTGGAGGAAACCCATCCAATCAATCACGAGGAGAATTTTACACAGAAAGCCGTAGATCTGGGGTCTTCTCCAGCTTCTCACTCAAGCTTATTCACTTCCATTACAGTCAACAATTTCAATCTTTTGGGGTTTTTTGTACCTATGGCTTTTCCAGGACTGGCTCTTATGAATTGTTTGATAACACATTAAAACACATTCAGATTAACATGAATACATCCAACATTGGTGTGAAAGAAACACACCTGGAACATTCAGCTAAGCATTCATCATTTTGTTTGTTCAGTGGGTGAGTTTATTTGTCTTAGAGTTTTATTTTTGTAGTTCCTTGTAGAACTCTCCAGCTGAAAGTTGTATGATGGCCCCTCATTTTCTTATTTCTCGCACACATTGGTTTGGAACGAATCGTATCTAAACTTGTCGCACACATTTATCTGTTCTCTCTTTCCTCTTAAACTATAATTTCAATAGGTGCTGAATGTTAAAGTGATCCCAAGTTTACTTTTTTGAGGTCATCAGTGCTCTTTACCATAAAAGCTTCCTATAATGTACACCTGAAGCGTGACCAATGCAAATACCTTTGGTCGTCACTAGGTCATCCAGATTCCTAACTCATGACAGGGAAGCAAAGAGAGAAGCATGTTCATGGTGCTGATGCAGAGAATCTTCTCTTTCACCCAACCAGTTGAGCAGCTTTCAGAGGAGTCCTCAGAAGAAACGCCATCCTTGCATGGTTAGAGAAAATGAGACTACCTCTTTAAGGGTCACTGGAATGCACCTCCCCCCCCTTAAACTCACCTCCAAAGGATGCTCACCTCTGCAATAGATGAAGACGTCCAGGTTAATGCTCCGCCTGCTGCATTCCATTCTGCAGTCCAGACACACAGCATGCTAGGACAGATCTGACAGAGGGGTAGACCAGCAGGTCCTGACAGGCATTTGAGCATTCTGTTCCCAATTACAAAAATCCGTGGAATGACTCTCTCTTGCTCTTTCTCTCTCAGTATTGACACCTATACAAAATATGATTCTGTGGCAAAATAGCTGGAGGCATAGTGATAACAGAGGTCAGATGTTTCCTGCAGCTGGCTCTATTCTCTCAGCTCAAGGGGGGATTTTGTCGGACTTATTCCTTCCAACTCCAACAACATAAATGACACACGCACGCACACACACCCACACATTTTATATTATTTAGTGAGAAAAAAATCCAAACCCACATAGCCCTGTGTGAAAAAGTGAGGAGGAGGTGGAACAGGTGGCGGAAGACATTACAGCACTACGTATGAAAGAGATATTTCTTTCTCGAGATATTTTACGAATTACTGACACCAGCACAAGTGGAGAGAATACCGAGTGTGTGAGAAGGGATGGAGAGACGCTTCTGAGGGGGGTTTCTCTAACTTGCGCTATGGAACAGCACTTTCCACGTTATAAGCGTTATTTTTTAACAACACCTTGACTCTAACATTTGTTCTAGTACATTATTAGTAATCTATAAATAGTGTTTTGCTCGATTTAAAACTGCTTTAAAGTGTTTTAAGGCGTATTAGTCCCTTAAAGCACAGTTTCTTCAAAGGAAGAAAAGAGCTACAGGACAACGTCATAAAGGAGTGCAGCGCGATGTGAGACGAACAAGTGGAAAATAGAGCAGAAATGTTTGTTATTGTTCGTATCTCGAATTCTTCTTCTTCTTATCTCGAAACAAAAAAGTTCCCGCGAGACCTTTTGTATCTAAAACTTTTTGTAACTCGAAGCATTCATATCTCGGGGTACCACTATATATATATATATATATATATATATATATATATATATATATATATATATATATATATATATATATATATAGTTATATATATATATATATATATATATATATATATATATATATATATATATATATATATATATATATATATATATATATATATATATATATATATATATATATATTGTGACGGATGTCCTTTCCATTCATCGCTGTCCTGGCTAAAACGACATGGACCCCACAATCAACCGCCACCTAGCCTCAGCTGCCGGCAATCAGCGGACCAGATAAGAGAGAGAAGAGACCCAAGCCAGTTGAGCTTCGACCTCACAACACTGCAGATGCTAACGGCTCTTCTCTCTCCCTCTAGACAGCAGCTGAGACCAAAGGGCACACATTCCGGACACTCCTTTATTTCACTGCTACACGGAACGAAAGCACGGCGAAGTCACCATCACCAAGAAATACCAGTCATTTCTATGAATAAAACCACCATATATATATATATATATATATATATATATATATATATATATATATATATATATATATATATTTTTTTTTTTTTTTATTTTTTTTTTTCCATCAATGGGCAAGACTTTATTTTTTACTTACAAGTTGTTCTTTATAAAGCACACAGCCTTTAGCTGTGTGAATATTCTGCTCATAGCGTAATCCACACTCATTGTTGTCTCTGGGTCTGTGTAGATCCTGTCATTTACTAAGGGCAGTCCAGGCATGGCAAGACAGGTTTGTTCAAAGCGTTGTGGTTTTTCTGCATTAGCTATAAGCCCTCAGGCAAATCCTCCAGAATACCATTTCGAGACCCCACCTGTATTTGTTTAGCAATTCATTTGTAGACAGAAGTCAATGCACTAAGTGTGTATGCCAGAAGCACGTGACATACCCGGGTAAGTTTGAGAGTAAGTAAAGGGATAACCTCAAATTTCAAAAGTAGGGGTATCTTTCAGAGTATGCATAACCATAGCAACATATGCTCCAAAGTTACATATCATTTCAGTGAAGGCCAGAAAATAATTTGTTTTCTATAACCTGTTGGTACTTGAATAATTTATATAACCTGTTCATCATTACTGACTCCCACCAAAAATTGATGCACTCCTCACAATGCCAAATACCTCCACAAGATATGTTCTGCTTGACCATGTTTTTAGAAAACTCTAGGCCTGCTCAGTCAAACTAAACTTAGGCTTCCTCGTCCATAAAAGATTACATGAAAAATTAATTTCCATACCATTAAATAATGGTGTAGGCGTCAGGAATTCTGTCAGACAGAAAAGAAAAGCAGAACATAATGACCAATTGTTTATCATTTTATACCTTCTGATTCTTTAAAAGGCGAAACGACAAAGAAGTGGCTACTATTCGAAGTCACCACACGTGAAAAAATATAATTGGTGAAAATATCCATTAATTACCCACATGGGTCATTTCCTTTTAAGGATCACTCTATTGGTGTTTAGTTAATTAATTTGAACTATTTATTTACATAAAATGCATTTGAAATGAATCCCTTTAATTAAAAAAAAGATTTTGAAATTTGGAAAATAAAATCACACTTGTAAACCTGGAGCATGTGACTTTTGAACTCTTTAATTGTTTTGGAATTACACCCTTTCATACGTTCTGGCTTAATATTCAAGGAACTCTAGAACCCATAATTAACAAAAAAAAATCAAGCTAGACCTCCACCAATTGCAACAATTTTCATCATTCAAAACTTTCAGGAAGGAACTGAGAGGAATCTGGATTCGTTGGGAAATGCTGTAAAAATGAATGCGCTTATTAACAGACAATTATAGTGCTTTTAGACCATTTCAGTATGTTAGAGACCAATAAACTCCTATTATGACATAATGGATTGACGTAACACACTCTAAAAATAGGTTCTGTTTAGAACCAAATATGGTTCTTTGGCTCATAATCATAGGGAGATGTTTTTTGGAGCCCTTTTACGCTTATCTTTAAAAGTGATTTTTATCTCGAACATTCAAAAGAGCCATTTAGAACCAATGTTCAAAAGTGATATAGTAAAACTAATTAAAATGGCTATTTTGAACCAACCATCAAATGTAAATCCATTAACTATTAATTTTGGCATGATATATATGACCAGCATCTGTATATATATAGCGCATTAAAAACAAACAAAGAACTACAAAAAGGCCATAAAATATTCTTTACGCTAACAAAGATAACAGTAGCTCAAAAACCACAAAGATTCAGTCAAGAACCAAGAAGGTTCTTTAAAGTGAATAAGTGCTGTATATCACCCTCAAACCTGCAAAGAACCAGCGAAGAACCTTTTTTAAGAGTGCAGGGACACTTTAAATAAATAGTGTCTATTTAAAAATACTAGAAAACTACTTGAAAATATGAAAAATACCATCAAATAATTAGAATGCTCTAAAAAGTTTGATTTATTTCAGTAATTCCATTCAAAAAGTGAATTTTGTATAATGATTACATACATTCCAAGGCCTGGTCTCTCAGTCTAATTCTTTAGGGTACACAACTATAAGGAACACTGCTGACCTGACAGTCACCTAAAAGACAACGATTGACACCTTGCAGTAGGGGGACATTAATGGAGAAATGACAGAAAGGAAAAAATGTGTAAGATAAAGGTGTGCAAGCTAAAGAAAAACACACCATGGAGAGGATTGTGAAACAAAACTTATTTAAAAAGGAGATTCATAAAGAGTATCCTGTAGCTGGAGTCACAAACAGATGTATGCAATATAAAGCAAAAGACAGCGATAGAAGCACTTCATGCGTCCTGCTGCTGAACTTTATAGAGATACAATTTTCACTTTGCAACAGGACTCCGCACTTACACACAGTGGCAAAGCTACCAGCATCTGCTTGAAGACCATAGAACGACTATCTCTGGGGTATTGTGGAGAAGAAGACACAGCTCACCAGACCCAACAATGCAGAAGAGCTGAAGGTCACTATATCAGAGCAACTATATCAGTGCCACAAACTGATTGACTCCATGCTTCACCACATTGCTAAAGGAATTCAGACAAAAGAAGCCACAAATAAACATTTGAAATATATCAGTCTGTGTGGAATGAAGGTGTACATTATTTTCACTTGAATGGAATTACTGAAATAAACTTATAATGGAATATAAATAATACGGATAAAGCACTGTAACAAATATTCAAATTTACTTTTGGTTCAGTCAGTTCCTAATCATTATACTGGCATCATTTGAAAGCAATTCTAATTAAAATGACAAAGGAGACACAACTTTGAATATTATAGAGCCTCAATGGTCAGAGGTTTTAAAGACTGGGCAGACCCTCAAGATGTTATCAGATTCAAACTGAGAACACTGCCCCACCACCTTTGAATTTCTGAACCATTGTCTCCGAGCCAAGCTTTTATTGGTTCTCTTGAATGCTTGGGCCAGGCTAACAACAAAGGTATGTGTTTGCTTGCCCAAGGTGTCGATCCTCAGACTGCCTCACTATTGATGAGCTGTGTTTATCCTACAGTGAAGAGGTTTACCAAACTGCTGCAAGCCGGCTTGTTTGCATAGGGTAATGGCAAACATGACCTTCTCTCACAATGGGATCATTAAGGTGACAATAGCATTTGGTAAACAAGTTATTCAGCTCTAATGTAGAAACATTGGGAGATAATGTGCATTTATGTTTTGGGTTTATTGCTCTTTTATCAAGTTAAAATGAGGATATTCTGAAGTTCTTTGGAAGGGGAGTCCAAACAAACGAGGAGCATCGTCCATAAAGAAACGTCTTCATTTCTAAGCATCAGTAAAACATCAATGTTTGATGCTGAAACACAGTTTTGTTTTGAAGACATTTTCTAATTTGAATTTCCCATGATTTGTCACCTTGTGATGTCACAGTTGCGCCTGCATGTTTGCACCTGACACCTGAAGCACAACAGGATTTTCAGGGAGGTAAAGTGTGGGAAATGTTATTCGCATGCATTTTTCCCACAACAGCGTGCACTGAACTATTGACACAAGTTGGCACCATTAGTTTCTCACTTCTAGGCATGTCAGGTCTTGAGGATTTAATTTCAAACGAGAAAAAAAGAGATATTATGTGTGATTTCGTTTAGTATTAGAGTGATTCTTCAATTATATCTGCACCGCAGAGTTTTGTTACATTGGATCATGAGCCCAGAATGAAATAAACATTAGGTTATTATTGAGGCACCATGTGAGCACTCTGTGAGGACGCAGAATTGTGTGCTTTGGATGTCAATCTGCAAATCTTTGTCACAGTCTGTAAGTATAATATGTAAATATTGAAACCGTTAATATAATAACCAATCATTGAAAAAAAATGTAATTTAAAAAGTTTTGAGACCACAAAGCTAAGAAGGCTAGGGTCTACTTTGATTTGTATGAGAGCATTTGATAGTCTTTATCCACTAGGGGGTAGTGTTTACATTAGGTCATCTTTTTTATTTAAGTGATGGTTAAAGATAATTTTATACTTGTTGTCATTTAAAATGTAAGGAACGTCTGCTAATAAATATTACATAAACTAGAAGACTAGTTAAATAAGTTTCAACAGTGAGTAGTAAGAAAAATCCTAATGTTGACTTTCAATGAAGAGCATCTTTGGCACATAATGTCATTAATTCCCATCTTCAGGGAATGATGTAATACATTAGTAACCAAGATGTTCCCTTTCAGTTATTCGCGATGATTTAATAACTAGACTTAGGTCTTTAGGTAACTTAAGGTCGCTTAGAAGTCTCTGCATGCAGAGGTGCATGTGCCAGTCACATCGGCTGTTTTGAGTTTAATTTTGATTTCAAATATAATGTGTAATTTTCAAAAAGGTTATTAGTTTTGATATTTTTTTGTTTGAAATGATTACATGAGCTATAACACATAATTTGCGAGGTACTTAAATTAAAATTTAAGAAAATGCGCGATCGTTGTTTACTTCTGTTTAACAGACCCCAAATTGGTACCATCAGTGCCATCTAGTGGTGAAAAGAAGGGGTAGGCACTGGAGGTATGTGAAGACCTGTGATATGGCTCGTGTTTTTCAAAGTTCTGGCAAAATGGAACAAAAAGTGCTAAAACAGTGTATGGAAAGGTTTGTCAGTTTTTTATACAATTTTCACATGGATTTGATCACATCTTTGCTTTTTGGGGGGAATTATGTATTTGTTTGACTTAACACTTTTGATTTTTGTTATAAAACAGAAATGCTTTTCCTTCTCATTTCTTTAGTTTTTGCCAAAATTTAAATTTTGCCAAAATGTAAACTGGAATTTGCATTTTTTTTGTACAATTTCAGGTTTGAAATTTTCAGCCACAAAATGGGTTTAAAGGTAATTTATTAGAGCAAAATTGTAAAGTTGTGGAAAAATGCTCAAAAAGGCCCTGAACTTCTAAGGGTTAAGGCCTAGAAAACAACCTGCAGCAGTTCTCCTTATTCCCAGACCTTTTTAATCAGGAGAATAAATTGCTATTTTTCTTACCTGTCATAAATTCACACGTCTATCAGAAAAGGAGCACACTCCACCATTTCAGAGAAGGGTGTGCATGGAGACCATACGACGCAATAGAAAAACAATGTGAGAAAAACAATAGAGCGAAGCATGTGCCATCTTGTCATAGACTATAATAAAATCCCAGATCAAACTGCACGTGTTTGAGAAATCACAAACGCACTTCCTGTCTGTACCAAAAGGTGTTCTTGCTGCTTGATAAAATTCTTACTGAAGCCCTGATGGCAGATCTTAGAAGAAGTTTGTGATGCTGTGCTAGAGCTTGATGATCTGAATTCCTAAGCTGTCTATGAAGCAGTCCCTCCTCTTCTGGACTTGAGTAAAAATATCTAAAGTTGTTTGATATGTTTGAATATGCAGCATGTTTTGTTTAAACAAAGTCCCTTATACATTTGTTTTCACTTTGAAAAGTTTTATTTTGAGTAATGTATTAACATATACCTAATAACATAAAACATAATTACAATAGTGACATAAAATTAGATCATTACCTACAAACTAATTACATAAAACAAATTTCATCAAAATGTGGATGTATTTTGATGAACTGGGGGTGGATTTAAAAAATAAAAAGTGTAACCATTTTTCCATCCTTGTACAATATTTGATTAAAGTACATCTCTTCATAGATGAGGTTACTTCTGCACAGAAAAGTACAAAATATTTGTCATATCTATGGACAAAAATGAACAAGATAGTAGTTACTTTTACTTTAACTCAAGTACAAATTTGAAGTAGTTATTCAACGCGTTACACTTCAAAAGATCTTTGCTGTTAAAATGTAAAGATGTCCATTAGTTCGTTACAACAATAACTCCAAACACAAAGGCGAGTCGCAAGCATAAAATCTGGGCTTCGTTTGAGGCGGACCTTCAAACCCTGCTTTGGAAACTCCAGCCAATTAGAGAGCGCCCTTTCCGCACGACAACCAATCAAAACGCAGATCCGCCCCTACTTGAACCTAAATTCTTTAAACTGAAAAACGCGACCAAATTATGTCTAAAGGTGTACACGTAAACATTTAGATATTGGCAATAGTTTTGAACACTTTAAAAGTTTGATAAAACCTTTTCCAACTCGGAATTACTTCATTGAAACGGGTCGGAAGGACGGGACGGGGCGCTCAGGTGTTTTTACCTGCTCCTCCAGCGCCCGTGAAATAACCAGTGAGAGAAAAGTCGATATACCTGTAGCCCAGGTTCTGGCATCTCTCACTTGCGTCCTGTCTTCTGTTACCTGCACCGACTTGAAAGTCCAGTTTCACAAGGAAGAACCGCGGAGGAAGAGAAATATGTCACAGGAGACAGACAGGTAAGAGCCATGAGTGCGACACAATCTTCCATTAGCTCAGCCCCAGCATCGGAACGCCACGGACAGCTTTTTCACCTGCCCGAAACTAAACATCGTAGAGATTTTTAGATTCCTCTTTCACTTGTACTGCGCTAAATATCATTCTAGATACATTTGTGCGATATTGTTATTTTTATTGATAAATCCCAGCGCAGCGCAAATCGCCATTTTCAAAAAGCAACACCTTAAAGAGGAAATGAGCTTCCTTGATGCATCTAAAAATTCATTTTTAAGCGCACGAAGTGGAGAAATAGAAATATATGTTTTTTTTATCAGTTTATCGATTACAATTTTGTGGATTATTTGGATCGCCCTATTGTTGTGTGTGTTTTTGTCTCAATGAAGCAGATAAACTTTGGTATGGTTTAACTTAGATTTATTTCTAAGTTTGACCAGGTCTTCTTTTCTAAGCTTTTTTTCTGCTGACTTTACTGCTTTTTAATAGAAGAGGGTACTCCTCAGTGTTGCTTTTGCATCTTTCATATGGGGAAAAGCTATATCCAGGTGTGTCAGTGTTCAAAACACATTTCATCACAACATTTCACAGCCTCTGTAAAGCCTCCATAAAGAAATATTTTCTTCAAGTGATGGTCATTAAAATGAACAAATAAAAATATTTAAAAGATATTTACAGAGGCTGGTTAAATCTGACTCTCATTATCTGTTTTACATAATAAAAGCTTCCATATTTATTGAGAAACTGGTAGTATTTGAGACCAGTAGCTGTTTTGCTGAGCCTATGATCATTTCTAATAGATCTTTTTCTAGTTTTCTATGTTTTTTTTTTTTTTTACTTTTTTGAGTGAGGACCGCTCACCAAGACAGAAAATTTGACCAGTGCTGGCCCATGGCTATACTAACCTAGAAAACTCATCAGATTTGTTTTATTACATGATGTGTTTATAAAACACATTTACGTTTGGTGTTTTGTTCTCACATTTTGCCCTTCTGTTCTTGTGAGCACAATACTTTTTTGCCTTTTCTAAAAAGTAGTGTGAATCCAGTCTGTGAATCCGGTCTGAGTCC
The DNA here is from genome assembly GCA_007224835.1 of Danionella cerebrum. NCBI lineage: Eukaryota > Metazoa > Chordata > Actinopteri > Cypriniformes > Danionidae > Danionella > Danionella cerebrum. The sequence continues at coordinate 171,249 of SRMA01027202.1, read as the reverse complement.
ATTCTGGTTCTGATCCTGAGGTTTTAAATATGAGAGAGGGAGGGAAAGCATCCCATCCAGTTAGCAAATTCTTAATTTCATACTATAAGTTGGAGTATATTTTCTTCACCTGTTTTTTAAATGTTGAGATATAAGAACTTAAGGGTGATCTGGTAGAAGCCCCTTTAAATCGAGTTTCTCTCCTATGAAAACAGATCCCCTTTTCTCCATTTTCCTATGTTCCCCTGCACAAATTTCACCTGATGTAGAAATGAAACAAAATGGTCATTGGTTTGTTATTCCAGGCAGCTAAGAGTAACTCTGGGCACAGGTCTGCTCCCTGGGCTTATTGTCTTGTGTTGAAATGCTGCTACTGCGCATGAGCGATGTTAGAACAACACCCTTGAGTTTGTGTACACAACACCATTTATGTATCTCTGACAAATCACAACGTTCAGTTGATTTGAATGAAAGTACAAAATAGCCCTAATGATTAATTTTATATTATACCGAAATACATAAGAACTAAACATATTTGTTTTCTGAATAAAGTCTTCTACATGTTCAGGTCAAGGAGTTTACTGTTTACCCACCTCCAGGGGCTTTGACAATATATTTTCATAACAAATGTGAAGCCAAGATATTGATCAGTTATTGAATCAAGAACAATTATCTATCTATCTATCTATCTATCTATCTATCTATCTATCTATCTATCTATCTATCTATCTATCTATCTATCTATCTATCTATCTATCTATCTATCTATCTATCTATCTATCTATCTATCTATCTATCTATCTTTTTACATACCTACCTACCTACCTACCTATTTATCAATCTTTTTACCTACCTACCTACCAGTCTGTCTTTTATCTATCTATCTATCCATCCATCTATCCATCAGTCCTTCAGTTCATCTATCTATCTATCTATCTATCTATCTATCTATCTATCTATCTATCTATCTATCTATCTATCTATCTATCTATCTAAGGGGTGTAACGGTTCACGGGGATGTATTGAACCGTTTCGGTGCGGCATGTTCGTTTCGGTACACTTGTGTACTGTTTCGGTATATTTTTTACAATTAAATAATATAAGTTTTATATTAGCGCGATATTACAGTTTTTCTCAATTGGTTTGCCTCATTTCTTGAAACCGAGATGACATTCTCAAAACCATAAGATCATTTGGCCAAACAGTCTTACAGTTCTGCTCAACATTATAGCTCACTAGCAAAATGAAATATCTTTCCCTAAACTCTTCCTCCATGCTTCAAAAGCAGATTCCTTTCCCATATAAAAGGTCAGTAGAGTCAAAATACCACAGATCCTTCTCAATTGCCTTGGCACATGTGCATTCATATAGTGCTTTTGTCAAAATAACCTGGATGGTTTAGCACAACACCATGGATCCCCTGCAAAAGCTCATATCTCTCCCAAAACAGTTTATCCATGTGTCAAAACTAAACATCCTTCTCATATAAATAGTAAATGCCCCCAAAATGCATTATACCTTTGGCATTGTTTAAGCACTGCAAGTCAAAATGCTTAGACGTTTTGTCACTGAGGCACAAGTCTAGTAACAGAATACCACTATGAATAAAACTAAAAGATTTTACAGTAAAATCAGCCTCCAATAAACCACTCATACTCAAGGAAACTGTAAACATTTTTATATGTGAAAAGAAATGTTAACATTAGAGAACATACTGGATTACATATAAAGGATTCTGTAAATGTGAACAGTTATAAACACAAACTAAAAACTCTAGCCTACCATACTGTAAATAAAGTTTCAGAACTATAGTACAGTAATATTTTCAGTGGTCGCCATTGTCACCCTCTCTTCCCTGGCCACCATCCTCATCCTCCTGGCCATCGTCGCGCTGCTCTCTGTTACACCTGTCAGGTAACTAAACAAACTGTTTGATTGGTCATCTGAGATGTGGGAAACTGCTCCTTCGTTAGTTCTAATTTCACCTGATTGATTGTCAAGTACTGTCATAAATTTATCAAATGTTCCAAGAAATTCTTTCATCGTATTATATCTTTGACTAATTTTGACAGTTGAACAGACAATTGTGCATATGATGACTTACACAATGAAACCATGTCTCTTTTGGAGAGAGTAACTAATCAGTTTAGATCAGCAATATCTATTTATTTGGAAAATGTGCTAAATGTGGGCTCATTGTGCTAACTGTAGCTAATTGTACATGATCATTTGAAAAAAAAGCACAGAGTCACTTGAGAAATGTACTAAAGCATTTGCAATTTGATAAAACCAAAGAAAAATGACATTCTGTTGTGAACAATTGCAGGGTGGTTTGGAGATTTGTCCATGTTATTTTGAGAATGTCATCTCGGTTTCAAGAAATGAGCCGAACCAATCGAGAAAAACTGTAAGCGCAGCGGAACAATGTTCCTAGGCGAGTTTCCGCACGGACGCTATTGAGTGAAGCACAGTAGAGCTGCATGAGTAGCTGTGAGAAATGGCAACAGCGAAAGAGAAGCCAGAGCTTGAAGACACCTCACTACGGTCTCCTGTTTGGGAACACTTTGTCTTCTCTGTTAAAATACATAGCGGGGATAGACGAGTGGATAAATTTGAAGTTGTATGCCGACATTGTTCCACGGAGATCGGGCAGGCAACAAATCTAACATTTTGATATGGGCCTAGTTGAAACCCACAACACCATTTAACATTAAAGCCCTTTTGGAAGAGGGTTTGGATCGACTGGATCCAGATCCTTTCCCTCATTTTCCGCTGGTGAGACACTTCTGCAGCACTCCCGGTTAGGGTTAGGATTCAGATTAGGGTTGACGTAGTATCATTGAAGCCACCAACAGTAGTAAAGAATGTTTTACGGGGCGTGAACGCCTCGTTCCACACCTGCTCCTTTTACTGCATGCTACAATAGGACCCCACTCTATGCACCGGCCCTTACATTAGATGAGTTATTATTAGCAATTGTTTAATGTGTGCTTGCTAACTGAACAAGTCTAAATGTTGTTCTTTTACTGAACTAGCCGAATGTATTTATCTTATTTGAATGAATGACTATGTGTCATCTGCCAGTACACAGCCACACATTTACATTTCTCTTATCTCTATATTGTCCGTAGACTCCCGCGTGCATCCTTTAACTCTTGTTAGCACTAAGACATATTCCCTGCTTCAGACAAAGCATGTTGTGCTAAACAGAACTGAATTTTGAAACACCAAAGATGATGTGAGGAGCACCTGCTCCAGGTTTAACAAATGACAGAAAACATCTCAACTCACTCTCTCACTGGCCCTGAGAAGCACAGCAATTCCTTCACTGTGGACGTGCAGAGGCGACTCTAGACTCTGTTGGGGCCCTAGGCAACTTCCCTGGGACCCCTCCAAGCAGCTTTTACCAGGCTTTAAAAAGAAAAGTAAATAAGCTGACAAGAACAATTTGTGAACATTTTATGTTTTCATTTTGTTTTATTGTAACAGTTTGCACTTTTCAATCACTTGGAATGTCTCATGCAAGCTCACACTCAGAGAGACTCCGTCTGTGTTTTTATCTGAATGTACAATAAGAGTGACGTGATAATTACCCACCACCCCACGCAGAGTCATATCATGAGCTTTCAGTTTTCAGTCGGAGAGAGAAGCTGAATCCAATAAACATTTCAGAAAACAGTGTAAGATCCACATGTTGAGTGGTCACACAATCTTTTTGGGAGGCAATCTGGACCCATTACTTCTTCGTTTTGACTCCCCTTCTCCACACGTAGATCAACTTTAACACATCTGAGCAAACAGCTTGCCTGTACATTCGTACTCACTACACGCGCTCTCAAGCAATGCAAGTCCTTAACAAACCACTGAAATATAGTTCAGTGAACTGGTCTGTGTTTAAGCTAATGAGTTATACTGTTGGTGGTACAGTTGTATTGTTGTGAACGTACATCTAATAAAACAGTCCAAACAACTTCTGGTCATTTTCAATTTGTAGGTGTTGTTAACCATGATTGTGCGTCTATTATGTGAGTCTCTCAGATTTGTCATTCATTTTCCTATCCGCTTATTTTCTTTTTGGGGTCACGGAGTCTGCGAGCACATTGGGCGAGAGGCAGGGGTACACCCTGGACAGGTCCCAGTCCATCGCAGGGCAACATTCACTCACACATTCACACTCAAGGGTAATTTAGATTATTTAATTAACTTAACCGCATGTTTTTTGGGGATTTCCACCGGAGTACCCGGAGGAAACCCACGAAAGCATGGGGAGAACATGCAAACTCCTTCCAAGAAGGTCACTGGCTAGCCTCAAACTTTCTAACTTGAAAGCCACAGTGCTACCCACTGCGCCACCGTACCGCCCCAGATTTTTCTGATTTCTAAAAATGAAGTATGTTGATATGTTTCTTGTTTAAATAAAAGCTATCTGACGGCCCCTCTGTGATTTAAAGGGGTCATGACAGTCTTTTATTTTTAATAATATATGTTGTTCACATTGGTCTAATTGTATGGGAAATGTGATTCTTTTACTCAATAAGTCAGTTTAATATCACTTTCAATCTCTTCATTTTGTAGCCCAGGCTTATTCTGGAAATGGGTAGAGATTTTCATTCAGAAAACTTAACTACTACCCAGTTACTCACCTATGGTTTACTGATTGAGTGATTACTTACGAGCACCTTTGATACTGTCAGAATCTGATCTGAACTGTTTGCACTGTGCTGTGAGAGAGTAATGTGCTATGCATTCATCCACAATTTTTCTTTGAGGACAAAATTTAAAGACTCTGAGTTGTTAATATACATGTTTTTATATTATATAAAAGAGTGTGACTTTTAAAGACTTTTATTATAAAGTTAACAGAGCCTTTTCTGGTCACATGCTCCACAGTTGGCCAGCTGATTGGTTGGTTCTTCGCATGTTCCAATCTGATAAAAGAAGGGGAAAAGGGAACATAGAACCGTTTTTGTGGATAACCATGTTATGAGATTTTTGTGTACAGGGCAAATTGAGAGACATATTGAGAGTATTTGCTGTAGGACGTTGTTTACATATATGTGCATTTGAGACAGTTTATTGTCTTCTTGCTGTGAAATGTCCAATTTGTTTTGGCGGGAAACAGGCTTTAAAAAGAGCTTTGTTAGCTTGTTGATGGAGAGGGGATAGGAGAAAGCCTGTATGCTGTACTCCATGACAAAGTCTACGTGACAGGCATGTGCCAGGATTCTGTGTGTTTAGGAAGAGCCTGTACCTCTCTCACATATTTGGAGAGTGGACCTGAAGCCTGATTGAGGATGATTAAAACATTAAACATTTTGAGTTTTGACGTAGTTGCAGTGAAGAAGTTTAGTTTATTTAGGTTTTGTCCTTGTTCACTGTTTATTTTGTTTATTGGCTCTGTGTTTTGTTTGTATGCTTTTACTGGATTGTGTATTAGTTCCCCCCTAATTGACCCTTCAGAGCCCGCCTACGACAGAGAGATGCTGTGGTGGATATGGTTTTCAGTTGAAGTAAAGCACCGGCAGAAACAAGTAACTTAAATGAATACCGTATTTTTCGGCTCATAAGACGCACTTTTTCTTCCCCAAAACTGAGGGGGAAAGTTGGTGCGTCTTATCGACCGAATGCAGAGCGCCGCGAAGTCCGGTCACGGCCGTATGAGAGGCGTAAGAGCTACGGAGCTAGGCCGAAGCCACGGCCATATTTGTACACCCGGCACTGCGCGCTGACGTCATCGCCCATCTCTGCCATAGCGAGGTCGTAACAAAACGAAAAAAAAAAACCTACATTTCCCACAATGCTGTTGGCTACGGTAGCCGCAGCGGTGCTTCCGCATCCATACTCACGAGCGAAACTACAGAGCTGCCGTTTCTCACACATTGAACGTAAGACTCTCGCATTTGAGTGATCTCTCACGCTACAAACCCGATTTCTTACGCTAAAATACATTTAAAGATGTGAAATGGGCGGAGCTAATAGTTTATCTGCGATGTTTCTTGAGCCTGACGATAGGATGATGATCGATCTGCATCGTCTTCAGTCTGTGAGGGTTTTTTTTCCGCTAAGCATTCACTTGGACAGTTTCACAAACTTGGACAGTTTGATCCTTCATTAATGGAGTTATGTGGGTTTTCATAAGCTGACAAAAATCAAAAGGATTTATATTAGAACAACAAGCATACAATTGTTTCCATGTGTTGACGTCAGGTGCACAGATGAGCTCTCTCTCTCTTGCTCGCGTGAGGAAAACAAAACGCTCTCAATGACTGAAACTCTCCTTTAAAAAACTCAAACTCAAATCATCTCTCAACGGTACATCTCACACATCTCAACCGAATTGTCACTTGAATAAGCTATAAATAATGAGTTATTTAACATTAGGGAGTAGTTACATTTATTTTACATTAAAATAATTATTAATTAATTATTAAATAATTATTATTTTACATCTGGGGGTGCCCAGATCCTTTTAAAGGTTTAAAGGGGGGCTCGACTAAAAAAGTTTTAGTGACAATGTTACTAGCTATTATTAGTAATGTAGTGACAATGTTACTAGCTATTATTAGTAATGTGGTGACAATGTTACTGGCTATTATTAGTAATGTAGTGACAATGTTACTAGCTATTATTAGTAATGTAGTGACAATGTTACTAGCTATTATTAGTAATGTAGTGACAATGTTACTAGCTAATATTAGTAATGTAGTGACAATGTTACTGGCTATTATTAGTAATGTAGTGACAATGTTACCGGCCATTATTAGTAATGTAGTGACAATGTTACTGGCTATTATTAGTAATGTAGTGACAATGTTACTGGCTAATATTAGTACTGTAGTGACAATGTTACTGGCTATTATTAGTAATGTAGTGACAATGTTACTGGCTATTATTAGTAATGTAGTGACAATGTTACTGGCTATTATTAGTAATGTAGTGACAATGTTACTAGTCATTATTAGTAATGTAGTGACAATGTTACTGGCTATTATTAGTAATGTAGTGACAATGTTACTAGCTATTATTAGTAATGCGGCGACAATGTTACTGGCTATTATTAGTAATGCAGTGACAATGTTACTGGCTATTATTAGTAATGCAGTGACAATGTTACTGGCTATTATTAGTAATGTAGTGACAATGTTACTACCTATTATTAGTAATGTGGTGACAATGTTACTAGCTATTATTAGTAATGTAGTGACAATGTTACTGGCTATTATTAGTAATGTAGTGACAATGTTACTGGCTATTATTACAATGACAATGTAGTGACAATGTTACTAGCTATTATTAGTAATGTAGTGACAATGTTACTAGCTATTATTAGTAATGTAGTGACAATGTTACTAGCTATTATTAGTAATGTAGTGACAATGTTACTGGCTATTATTAGTAATGTAGTGACAATGGTACTGGCTATTATTAGTGATGTAGTGACAATGTTACTGGCTATTATTAGTAATGTAGTGACAATGTTACTAGCTATTATTAGCAATGTAGTGACAATGTTACTGGCTATTATTAGTAATGTAGTGACAATGTTACTGGCCATTATTAGTAATGTAGTGACAATGTTACTGGCCATTATTAGTAATGTAGTGACAATGTTACTGGCTATTATTAGTAATGTAGTGACAATGTTACTGGCTATTATTAGTAATGTAGTGACAATGTTACTAGCTATTATTAAGTAATGTAGTGACAATGTTACTGGCTATTATTAGTAATGTAGTGACAATGTTACTGGCTATTATTAGTAATGTAGTGACAATGTTACTAGCTATTATTAGTAATGTAGTGACAATGTTACTAGCTATTATTGGTAATGTAGTGACAATGGTACTAGCTATTATTAGTAATGTAGTGACAATGTTACTGGCTATTATTAGTAATGTAGTGACAATGTTACTGGCTATTATTAGTAATGAGGTGACAATGTTACTAGCTATTATTAGTAATGTAGTGACAATGTTACTGGCTATTATTAGTAATGTAGTGACAATGTTACTGGCTATCATTAGTAATGTAGTGACAAGTGACAATGTGACTGGCTATTATTAGTAATGTGGTGACAATGTAACTGGCTATTATTAGTAATGTAGTGACAATGTTACTGGCTATTATTAGTAATGTAGTGACAATGTTACTGGCTATTATTAGTAATGTAGTGACAGTGTTACTGGCTATTATTAGTAATGTAGTGACAATGTTACTGGCTATTATTAGTAATGTAGTGACAATGTTACTGGCTATTATTAGTAATGTAGTGACAATGTTACTGGCTATTATTAAAAATGTAGTGACAATGTTACTAGCTATTATTAGTAATGTAGTGACAATGTTACTGGCTATTGTTAGTAATGTAGTGACAATGTTACTGGCTATTGTTAGTAATGTAGTGACAATGTTACTGGCTATTATTAGTAATGTGGTGACAATGTTACTGGCTATTATTAGTAATGTAGTGACAATGTTACTGGCTATTATTAGTAATGTATAGACAATGTTACTGGCTATTATTAGTAATGTAGTGACAATGTTACTAGCTATTATTAGTAATGTAGTG